>VXBL01009968.1:649132-683808 GCA_013400195.1 Aramus guarauna
TCGCCCTCCGCTTCCCCCTCCGCCCCGGCCCCTCGGAGGGCCGTTAACCGGGGCTGTAGCGGCGTTTGTCCTCCGCCGCCGTCTCCCTGGGCTGGGGTTAGGGTGAGCTGGGCCCTTCAGGGATGGGGGCGAGGCGAGAGGGGCTGGAGCCGGCCCCGGGGGCGGCGAGGGGGGCTCAAATGGCAGCGGTGAGGCCGGGAGGTGCCGGCGGCCCCTCGCCCCGTGGGGCTCGGGCCCGGGCTGCCCGGGGAGGCCCCGGGAGCCGGTTCCTGAGGCGGGCCTGCCGCCGTCTAACGGGGCTGGGTACGGGCGCCGAAATTGCTCCTCTCTGGAGTGCCTCTGTGGGGGTTTTACAGGGGCTGTGGGGTGGGACCGGCTCCCCCCGTCCCTTTAGGGGATGCCGTGGCATTAATGCTGATTTGAGCTTTATTAGAGACGGTGCTAAAGTCCCAGCTGTCCCCTGAAACTGGCATCACGGTGGTGGGGTGGGCTGGGGGCCACGTCAGGTCCCCGCACCACATAAAGTTCTGGGCACCCTGTCACCTTCTCGTCAGGCGGTCTGGGTGGGTTTGGGGTGTGATTGCTGGGGTGCCTCTTGTCACCCTGGAGTCAAGGGAAGGGAGCGTGGGGTGGAGGAACAAAGGGGTTCTCCTGTCCCCTTTGGAGCCCAGGTGTCGGTCCTGTGGTTTCACATGGTTCAGGTGTAAGCATGTTGCAGAAGAGCTAGGGGTGATCTGATGCTGGACTGCAGTTTTATTTGTGTGTGTGTGTATATATGCTTATATAACTCTTAATGTTATCAAAACAGATGACACTTAGAGGGAAGATGTAGAAAGAGACTGCTGCGTTATATTTGGAAAGAATCAGGGACAGTCACTTTTCCAGTTGCAAAGTGGCAAAAGTGGAATGAATGTAAATGTTTTTTTTCCTCATTCTAAAGTAGCCAAGAGTGAAAGAGCGAGTGAAGGTACTGTGGCTTTGTGTGAAGCTTTGCACTACCTCCATGTTGTCTTCTAAGGGAAGGCTTTTGGTTGCTTTATGCAGATGGAAGTACTTAAAGATTCAAGCATTTCTGTTTTGTCTCACTTTATAAATCCTTATGAAACTCGGGGTATCTGTTTTCTCACAAGCTTTGCTGAAGTTTCTGAGCTAGTAGGTTTTCTTTTTTCTTTTCTCTTTTTCTTTTTTCTTTTTTTTTCTTCCCCCCCAGGAGATCATAAGTAGGGAGAGCGAGGAGGAAAGTAATGGCGTCAACTTGATGGAGTTCTCAGATGAGATCCTCTTGCACATCCTCAGCTACGTCCCTTGCACAGACCTTGTCCTGAACGTCAGAAGAACTTGCAGGAAACTCGCAACGCTTTGCCTTGACAAGAGTCTAACACATACAGTTTTACTTCAGAAAGACTATAAGGTGGGGAGAGTAGCTTGCTTCTTCTGTTAGCTATGAAGACAAATGTGACTTCTGAAAAAATGCCAAGAAGTAGAACTTTCCAATGTGTCTGCATAAATGAACTGCTCTTGAACTCTGAAATCAAATAAACAATAAACTGTTTTATAAAAGCATTTGTTTTCCAGAATGCTTTGTTAGAACAGCTCTGTGGTCCCTTAGTTATATAAAATACCATCAGTGAAAACTATCTTCTCTGGGTTTCTGGAAGCTAAAATGAAAGTAAACGTGACTTTCCATTTATAGCTGTGGTTGTGTAAAGTTACCGTTTTCTCAAAATACATTTTCCATCTTGTGCATATTACTGTCAGGCTGCAGTCAGCTAAGACAGAAATTGTATATGTGTTAGAACAAAAATAAAGCTTGGGAATGAAGGGTGATACGTTTTATGAGGACTGTATTACGAAGTGCAGACAAGGGGAAGCCTCTCTTACTCATTTCCAAAAGAGGAAACAGGATGAAGGAGAATGGAAACGTTCTTCTTTCAGTTTGAGTTTCAGTAGATAGCTAGTTCTGCCAAAATAGCTTTGCTGTTATAAAATGGAGATGGTCCTCCATTCCACTGCCAGTTGCTGAACAGATTTGGCCTCACAGTCAGTAATGCAGGACTGCACAGACTAAGAAGCTAAAGGAAGCGTAATCTTAAGAGTCCAAAGCATGGCAGACTAAGCCAGCTACCAGCAGTATTAATAATTCTTAGACTGTGCTAGCATCCCAAAACCTTTGGATGAGCCACATAATCTAAGTGCTAACCACTCTTATCCCCATCTTCAGATGGGAAACTGAGTCAGTACACACCATTGCCGTATATCTCATTGAATGTGGTTTTGTTTGAGTACAGGTAAACAAAGACAAAGTGAAGCAACTGATGAGGGATATCGGAAAAGAGATTTACCAGCTGAACATGGCTGGGTGCTATTGGCTGCCCAGCTCCACTATTGATCACGTAACACGATGCAAGAACCTGGTAAAACTGAACTTGTCTGGGTGCCACGTCACCTCTCTCCGTCTCTCAAAGATGCTGTCCACGCTCCAGCACCTGCGCTCCCTGGCGATAGATGTAAATCCGGGTTTCGATGCCAGTCAGCTAAGCAGTGAGTGTAAAGCCACTCTTAGCCGTGTCTCGGAATTGAAGCAAACCCTTTACACGCCGTCATATGGTGTTGTTCCGTGCTGCACTAGCCTTGAGAAACTGCTGCTTTATTTTGAGATCCTTGATCGCTCACGAGAAGGTTTTATGCTCTCTGGGCAGCTAATGGTAGGTGAGAGCAATGTGCCCCATTACCAGAACCTCCGCATCTTCTATGCCAGGCTGGCTCCTGGCTACGTTAATCAGGAGGTGGTGAGGCTGTACTTGGCAGTGCTAAGTGATCGGACACCTGAGAACCTTCACGCCTTCCTTATTTCTGCCCCCGGTAGCTTTGCGGAGACGGGAGCCACTAAAAACCTCCTGGACTCTATGGCTCGAAATGTACGTCTGGATGCTTTACAACTGCCCAAAGCCTGGATTAATGGCTCTGGGCTCCTGCAACACTTGAAGTTCCAAAACCCTTTCTACTTCAGCTTTAGCCGATGCACCTTATCTGGTGGTCACCTGATCCAGAGGGTTATTAATGGTGGGAAGGATCTTAAAAGCTTGACCAGTTTGAATCTCAGTGGCTGCGTTCACTGTCTGGCTCCGGAGTCCTTGTTTCGAAAAGCGGAAGATGACATTGACAGTAGCATTCTGGAAAGCCTGGTAGTGTCATGCTGCAACCTGAGACACCTCAACCTCTCTGCAGCTCACCATCACAGCTCAGAAAGCATAGGGAATCACTTGTGCCAGCTTCTTTCCAGGCTAAAGCACCTACTCTCATTAGCACTGCCGGTTTGCTCCATCACAGATGTTGCTGCAAATGTGGAAAAGCCTCCCATGGCGTCTAATTTGGTGCCCCAAACACTTGGAAGGAAAGTGCGGATTGGGATACAGACATATCCAAGGAACTTAGCGGACCAGGCAAATCAGAAGATAGAGTCTTCGGTATTCTGGGCTCTGATGGGAAGCCTCCGATTTTTGGAAACCTTGGAAATTATTGGGTCCAGTTTTTCCTCTGCCATGCCCCGCAATGAGCCAGCAATTCGGAACTCGTTGCCCCCTTGTGTCCGGGCACAAAGTGTGGGGGATTCAGAGGTGGCTGCCATTAGCCAGTTGACTTACTTACAGAGCCTGACCTTAGCACAACTGCCAAATATTCTTACTGGCTCTGGGCTTATTAACATTGGATTGCAGTGCCAGCATTTGCGGACTCTTTCGTTGGCCAACCTGGGCATGATGGGGAAAATGGTCTATATGTCTGCTCTGATGGACATGCTGAAACACTGCAAGTGTCTGAGAGATCTCAGGTGAGGGGCTGCCACTGTACACCTCCATTTTGTTTGTGGATCTCCAGAAATGTAGTGCATGGTTTGTTGTGGCTAGTGTTAAAACTGTGAGTGTTCCTGTTCTGGTCAAAAGTAGCTGCAATGACTTGAAAACTGGATATTTTCCTTCCTGACTTGTAGAGAACGGGAAGGCACCACGTGCTGTCCTTGAGGGCTCAGGATATGCCCTTTAACCAGGGTTCTAAGAGCAAAAAGTCTCTATGCTGCAACTGCCTTCCTTTTAGATAAGGAAGAGTGGATGCTGCGTATTTGGGAGCAGCCTGTCAGGGCTAGCTTGAATGCTACATGCTTTTGCTGACTTTTTGGCTTTATGTACACATAGATCTTTTAAATTTCAAGGAAGGAAGGAAGGGACTTCTACAGTGTCTAGATAATGTAGAGTTCTCCTCCAGTTTCACAATGAGATATTTTTCTGCCTTTGGTTTGTATTAAAATATTGCCTCTTTTTTTTTGTTTGTTTTTTTTTTTTTTTTTTCCTCCTTCCTTGATAGTATGTTGAAAGCATTCCTAATTTAGAGTTTGTCCTGTTGATGTTCCTGTCTTGGAACATCTAGGATCTGATCCTAAAGCGTGCATAAAGTTGATTCATGGTAGCAAAAATATGCTTATGAAAGCAAAGGGCGCAAACTGTGACTGTTTCCTTGTACTGGTCCATATGAACACAAATGTTATTACTTGAGAAAGATCCTTTTTTTTTTTTTTCCTTACTTTTTTCCCTAAATCAACTTCTGTTGGTGAAACTGCTAGACCTGTCAGTCCCGTTGTCATCATCTGTTCACAAAATGGGTCTGAAATGCCTAACAGTAGTCACAGCAAGGTCACTCCTGTGATCACAAAAACTGTTAGTGTGACTAAAAGTATTGTTCATCAGCTGTGACTGGTGTTTGTGTGCATGTTCCTGATCCACTGCAATAGCAAAGGGAACCAGGGTGGCTCAAACACCTCGAGGGTTTTTATTTTCCATCATTTCCCATTTATAGCAGGCAAGGAGTGTGTTGGTCTCCCATCCAAGGTATGGCAGCTGTTGGAAATTCAGTTGCTTAATGGCTTGGTTCAGGTGAATGCATCTTTAACCTTCAGGAGACTGAATAGCGGTGGAAGAAGGGAGATGTTGGGAAGGAGGTTTGGGTGTGCAGTGGTGCTTCACTCAGTCTGGGCCTGGTAGTTTCCAGAGACTGAAATGGAGGCCAAGAGCGATAAAGATGGGAGGCAGCGTAGAGCCTTGAATAAAGGGCGAACAAGGGTGTCTTCTTGTAACAGCCAGGCGTTCCCATGTAAGCCATCACTCTTCTTTCTTGAGTAAAGTCTAAGGGTTTACAGAGGTTTAAGAGGATTTTAATGTTTAGCTCTTCTTCCTGATTATGTAGTTTCCTTTCCATTTGACTAATTCTCTGCTGCTTCTACCCTTTTTTCCTCTCTCCATTTTCTAGGCTGAGAAACTAGTTGAAGGGGCTATTCTGAAGCAACATTGTCATCTAGCGAGTGAAAGGCAGTATTGCAACTATGGCTGTCGTGTCACAGAGATTAACCTAGAAACCTGCTGCGAGGTTGCAGGGGCTTCTGTGCTTTTTCCTAAACTTATAATGGACCAATAACCCTGTTGAAAAGTTGGATAGGCTTCCCATTTCCTTAATATTAATTTTAAGCTATTACCCAAAGCACTTCTGGTCTGTTAGGATCTCTTCAGTCAATGCTACCTGACCAGCAGTCGCAGGCTGAGACTCTAAAACAGAATATATCAATTAACAGGATTAAGTTGCTGAGATACCCCGTGTACTACAAAAGCCTACGCAGAGATTATCCAGATCAGGTTGGGACCGACAGCTTGTTATCACCTAATGGATTAACCTTCTTGGAGCTGTTGGCCTTGCTGACCCAATGACTGGGACTCCCAAGTGCTCTGAGGCCCTGTAGTAAATCTGCACTAAGCAGATGTACTCTCCTGGTGACACTGGCCCCTGCAGGCTGGTTTCTGTGAGAGTCATCCAGTTATGCTGCTAGTTAAAACACAGACCCCTTGTTGGTCAAGTATGGCTTCACTATCATTTTGTTGTCCTACTCTGGGCTGTGATGTAAGATTGTGGATAGTCATGACAGAAAATCCTGTCTGTCTTCTCTGGGCCAAGGTAAAGGTGGGATTGATGATGGTTTTTCTTCCTGTGGGAGAGCAGTAGCCTTGATCCTTTGCCATCCTCTGACCGAGGAGGGCTGTTTGTGGTCACTCTGGCTCAGAGGCCCAAGTTCTGCATCACCATGTGTGCATTGTGAATTTTTCATGCCTGCTTCTCCCTAGGCAGTAAACTGAAGATGACCAGTTTGATCAGTGTTTGGTGCACTGGAGCAGTAAGTCCCTAAAGCCCCATCACCTGCTCGGTGGATGTTGGGTAGCAAAAGCCAAGCTGTGCTTGTCATAAGACTGGAATGGATCTGCCGGTCAGATCTAAGGCCCATCTTACCCAATGTGCTTTGTGGAAAACTTGCAAAACCAGGGTTACTCCCTGCAGGCACTGGAATTTCTGCTTATTTGTGTCCTTGTCCTTTAGCACCCACCGCTCAAGAGTAACCAGCAAGCAAGAGGTCTGAGCTTGCAGCGTTGGGTTTGTTGTGCCATACCACTGGCCCAAGCAGGTAGAAGGTTATCGCGTGTGTAAATGAGACAGGCAGTGGGGGACACTGGTTGCTCCGTTTGCCAGCCCCCCATGAATGTGCCATCTTCCCTCTCGCCTGAAAGCGACCCAAGCATGAATTGCCCATTGACTTGTTTTTGTTTATTCTTGCAGGCTGGAACAGCCGTACTTCTGTGCGGGCGCCCAGTTCTTCCAGGCACTGAGTCATTGCTCCTCTCTCCAGCGGCTTTGCATCGTCTCCCGGAGTGGGACTCTGCAGTCTGACGCAGTGATGTCATTCATGGCCAACTGCCTTGAGGTCATCATGTGCCACATGTTTATGGGAGAATCTCTTACTGTTTGCAAAAATCTCCAGCAATCTATTGTCCGGAGGTGAGTGTGTAAAGGGCTTGATGTGGGATTTCTGGAGCTGTTGAAGATTCATCTCCATTTCCTTGCTTGCCAAGGTTTATATGGCTTGGAGCGCTTGTTCCAAGAAGCTAATAGGTACTGTGTAACCGCTTGGCACATGAACTAGCCTCTTATTAAAATAAGAGCAAATCAGTGAAATATTTGAAGGTATTATATGAATTTTTGATTCCATTCCCACCCATGTTCTCTGCAGTTCCGTTGGCTGGGTTGTAGTTCTGGATGTAAAGCTCCATCATAAATCAAACGACACTTTTCGTGTAAACAAAACATCTGCCGACATTTTAAGTACTGAGAGATTTGACCTTGAAGCTTTCCTCCTTTCCCACAAGTGACTAAGATAATTCTCCGTCCTCTAATCAGTTGTAAATGTCACTTACTGATAATCCCCTGGCAGCGCAATTCAAAGCCTTTAAAGGGTTGTTGTGAAGGGTTTTTCTTCTGGGGGGGTGCGCGCGGGGGGGAAGAATTGGTACAAACTGCCTTTGCACGTTTGGCAGTTCTTAAATGCATTTTGCTTGGCCCCTTGCAGTGTTCTGAGGCTCACGTGGTGGGAAACGTTTGTGTGTGAGCCGTGAACTGCATTTGAAAAGAGAGCTTTTAATTACACTTGGCATTTTGAAATCTTCTAATAGTGGTAGTCATCTTACAAAATATTTCCCATGCAACAGACTTTCCATTATTATTTTTTTTTTTCTATAAGGCTTTTTCTCCGCCTTCAGTCTGTTTTCTTTGTCACCTACTGTTGCTTTGCCCTGTTAAGCTCTAATAAAAATTTCAAATCACACGGCACTATTACTGCATCCTAAAGGGTGCTCCTCCCCCCAGCCTTTCTCCAGCTTCGTACTGACTTATTACACTTGGCTTGTTTCCGCGGATCAAATCCAGAAGAGCCTATGACTATATTAGCTACCTACCAAACTGCACACGAGATTGTTTGTTACAGCCTCTAAAAGGCCCTGTGTCCTTCTGGGATAGTGATTGTTGGAAACATCTAAGCAAATTCCTTGTGATGTGACAAGGATTCTTTGAGTTTGTTTTTCACAGGGCTTGATATCTGTAAAAACATTTCTCGGTGGATTTCAGTATTGCATTGGGGTTCCTTAGAAAGAAACAAGAATCTGCAGTTCCCGTTTTTTATTTTGCCCTCCCCTCTGAGATTCCGTTGCAGCACTGACCAAAATTTTAATGTCCGCTTACTGAACAGAAATATGCTGTTCTGCAGTCTTTTCTCCCTCTTTTTCTCTGTCATGGACAGATTCTCGCTACGTTCTGTACCTTTTAATAATTTAAACCCTGGGAACTTTCCAAAGAGCAGCTGATGCCTCGTGGAAATGTTAAAAACTATTTTTATATTTAGCAACAGTTCTGGCTGTCATACTATTTTTCTTCTTTTCTCTTTTATTAATAGAGACGTTTGTATGAAAATAGGATTTTTGAAGTGTGGGGTTTTGTTT
Organism: Aramus guarauna; assembly: GCA_013400195.1. NCBI lineage: Eukaryota > Metazoa > Chordata > Aves > Gruiformes > Aramidae > Aramus > Aramus guarauna. Next base: position 657,493 of record VXBL01009968.1, read on the forward strand.
TGTTTTTTTCCTGAAGAGAGCATCTGCTCCCACTGCAAATTCTACACCTGAAGTCATAATCCTCTGTGACACTGTAATTGGTGGCTCTGGAAACAATTTTGATGTCACGTAAGATTATGACTTCAGGAGGAGGATAAGCAGTGGGAGCAGATGCTCTCCTAAGCAACAAAGATCCCGTTCTCATGCAACTGTCTCTAGTAATAAAATGGAAGGAACAAAATACAGAAAATTATGTGTAGGCAAAGCCTGGAGTCTTCCACGAGCCGTCACTGAGTCTTTAACCACATGACTTTTCCAGTGATCCCATTTTCATCTTTGCACAAATGTGCCTTCAGATGAGGTCAGGAATTGACTTTCTCTTGACTGCATTTTGTCTACTACTCCAAGGGCAAAGAGATGTGCAGTAAAATCCATGTATGAGCTCGTTCATGGCTTAAACCTGTGGATAAGGCTCGAATTCACGCAGCATAGCTTCCTCTAAAATCTGCTGCTAGTGTCTCTTTAATCGAAGTTTTAAATTGGAAGAGCACATTGGGCAGCAAGTTTGAAGTTCTGTATCCTTGTGCCAGAGTAAAATAAGGTGATTTATCCCTTTTTTTTTTGTTTGTGGTTTTTTGGGGGGATGTTTGTTTTTGTTTGGAACGTGCAGATACTGCACGTGTGTGGAAAACATGGAGAGTGGGTGGGAAGGAGGAGGCGAGAGCAGGGAAGGCAAGGCTGTGAGTCTTTCTTTGTTTGCTCCCTTTCTTCAGCTGGGGGAATGGATCCATGTTCCCTGGGTCCTATTAAGGGTTAGAGTTCCTCTTTTAGGGCTTGGAGATATTCTTGTTTAAGCTGAGAGCAGCCAAGCTATTGCTGTTTTTGAACAGGGAGATGGGGCCAAAGTGACTCCTGTTCTCCCAATGCCTCTAAAACCAGAAGAAATATGAGCAGGAACTGGAAAGGCCTAGAGCTGGGCATGCACCAGTAGTTTGCTGCAGGTGGTAGAGCTGGGAGGGCTTGAAAATGCAATGTAGTGCAGGGCAATGCTTTTTCAGATGTGGATACATAGGAGAGTTCAGATGGCAAAAGAGCCTGGGACCGATTTGGGGAGAACAGACTGGTTTCAACTGCTGAGTTGTACTGGAAGATGGTGGGTATTGAATCTCCTACATCACACCGATGGCTTAAAGCCTGAACTGATTCTCAAACTCTTCTCTCTGACTGTAAAATAAGGGTAGTATTATGTATTTCTGTTCTACTGGCTCGAAAAAAGAGTTGTTCTCATGTCTGTTAGTCTTGTGACAGCTCTAACCAAGCCCTGTGGTGTCCAGCTTTCTTGTGGGCAGTTTTCTGGTTGAAGTTTGCTGCTATTTGGGACAGATTGGTTTACGTATTTAAGTCATTAAAAGCCTCTGATTCAGTTCTGCCTCTTTTGCAATGAAACACAGTAAGCATAACAGCACTCATCTGGAGCCCTCATCAGCAAACAAGAGGCTTGCAAGGGCAAGGTCTCCTCTGAGCTTTAGAGAAGACTGTTTCCCTCTGGGCAGATAAATCATTGCAGTGTTTTTCTTTATTCTTTTTTCTCCTGTGTGAATGGGAGGGGTAATCTCCTTTATGGTTAGGGAGATACTCTGTGCACATAAGAAGGGCCTAGTGGTTAGAGTGGGAGATGTGGCTTGAGTGATCCATATCGACTTCCCTGATCTTCCTCAGATTTCACATGTGACAGTGGTCTAGTCTCAGTTTCTCTGTAAAATGACATTTTTTTTTTCCTATCACATGGTACTCAGCTGCTGCCACACTTCAGATAGTAGTGGATCTAGCGAACACAATGTTTTCCCTTTTATGCTTAGACCCTAACTTTGCCAAAGCACTTAGCTCCAAGAGTGTGTTGTCTTTATTTAAATAACTCTTCTGTTAAAACCACTGCAGCAGTAATTTCAGAAACACTAAAACCACCACAATTCGGGGACCCATGGTTGCAGGTTCAAGTGTGACCCCAGACACTGTTGCTGTGCAAAGAGGCTTCTTTGCAGAAAAGGGAGATTTGCTTCTCCCTTTTGGGCTGGATTGCAGTGCTGGGATTCTCTCTAAATGCTTGCAAAGTGCCAGTGTGTCCAAAGCCGGGTTCGGGGGGGACGTGGTGTGCTGCGAACAGCTTTCCCCAAAGGTTTCCACAGTTATTTTGTGAAATAGTCAGTAGATGGAGCTGTGACCTATGGAAGGTGTCCCACTGCTTACTGATGTGTTGCATGCTAAATAATCGTATATATATGCCTGTATTTCTCTGCCCCAGAAATCTTGCGGCCAAGGAATTTGGATGACTTCAGGGTTGCACAGCTACGTTGTGTGGTTAGCGGGCACTTCACAAATGTGCAGGCTAAGTTGCTTTCCTTGTGAAGCTTACCAGCAGAAAACAGGGGATGGGAAATGCTTTGGCAAATATCCCCTTGGCCTCAAGGACAGATTTTATTTTCCAGTGTGTTCCTTTAGAATTTTGTTGGTTTTAGCTTAAGTGTTTAGATAGCTCCTATCATTGTAATGATTTCAAGGACTCTACAACACCAGACAATACAAGCCTGTGAAAAGTCCTTGAAAAAACACCTTGGAAGAGATCAAGAAAGCAGCAGTAAAAAAAAAAAACAACAAAAACAAACCCAAAACCAAAGCAAAACAAAAAATCTCTGAGAGCATGATGTCATTAGGGATTCTTCATACATAGGGGGGAAGTGTCAAGGCATAGAGGTGAGTTGTGATTTACAGAAATGCAATCTAAGTTAAGCCATGGTAGAGAGTATGGTCAGGAAGCAAAAGATTGTGGTACATCTGAAGTGTGTTTTGGGGAGGTGGATGGGTAGCTGGGTTCAGCTGCTCACTTCTCCCAAAAGCATTGTTGTCATCTCCTGGGGTCTGATAGCTGCTGGGAAAAGGTGCAGAGGGCCAGGGCTGGTGGGGGTCCTGGTGCGGGTCCTGGTGCAGCATCCCCCAAGAGCTGTGGGGTGGGGAGTGGGGGGCTGGCAGTCCTAGCTCAATCTGTCTGGTCCTGTTCCCCTAGCCACACTGGCTACCTGGCTCCAGCAAATGGCTTTGCAAAGAGAGTATGCAGCTCAAGTGACTGTAAGGGTTAACCAGTGCTAGGGAGTGCAGAGAATTTTACTGGTTTTGGACAATCTGGGGATCCAAGACCAAGAGAAATAGAAACACTAACTTAACTTTCCTTCTTCTGCCTGTGTCAGGTATGAGCACCGCTTAGTTTTCACAATAGGACTCCTGCCACTTTCCAGGAATAGCTATTTCAGTCTGAATTAGATCTTACTGTTCAAGCTTTGTAGCATTACCTAAATTTTCCCTTGCTTGTTATTGTCCTTTTTTTAACATGAAACTCTTGGCTGGATCTTGCCTTTTCTTAAACTGCTGATGCCAGTGGTCCTGTGCGGCTGTGAGAGCTTTGGTGCTTGCTGAAGGGCTGAAGCACCCTCCTGGGATTCAGTTGCAGAAATAGGGCTTCCAGGTGGGAGCATGGGGGTGAAACAGAGTGTTTGGAAAGTGCTGCGTGAGCCAGTCCCTCTCCTGGCATTTAGCACAGGACTGAACTATCACAAATGAATTTTTGCTCACCTCAGCGCTAAGCGTTCCACCCCTCCCTTGTTTCTATTGCCCTGGATATCCCTGCAGTATTCCTCTTACCTGGATTCTCCTTGTGGGCTCAGCCTCAGAAAAGCCCTTTTGGGTAATCCTTTTCACTGTTAGATTGGGTGGGAGGGGGCTGCTAGGGCAGTAAGCGAGCACAAGATCATCTTTGAATTCCGTGGAGTCCTCCAGCATCCCTCCTGCGCTGCCCGCCTGACTGGTGCAATTGTATTGACGCTGCGAAAAGCTGGTATAACCACCCAGGCCTTATTTGAGCTTTTCAAGCTGGTTTCGCATCCCTTCCCCACCTTCTCTCCCTTCTGACCTTGAAAAAGTCCATCTCAGTACACTGCTGGCTTTCCTGGATCCCAGAGCCAGCACGGTAGCTGCCAATCCCACTCCGCTAGCCTAAGCATGTTGTGGGCTCGGGCCCTGCGTCTGATTGCAGAAGACTTAATGTATCGCTAGGCTGGTGTAGTGAATCATTAGCATCCTGTTCCAGCTTTCATTGTCTGTTTCATTTCCTGCTCTTAGAAACCCCTGAATCATTCTGTCACAGACTGAATAACAAACTGCATCCTTGTCAGCTTGCGTTACCCAAGAATTCGTTGGCGGGCTTGGTGAACGCTGATTGTGCTTGAGGTGTGGCCCAGACACCTTTGCTTCTACCAGAGATGTTCTTTATGGGTGGGTTCAAATACTTTACAAGCCACCACGGTTTGTGGGACCATCCCCAATTTGGCATATTGATGTATCTTCTTTTGGGGGTACTAACATGCCCTTTTCTTAAATGCATTCCTGTGGTTGACCCAAATGGCTTGTTCTAACTGCTAGCTCATGTGTTTTGAAGGGAATTCAGTCCTGAAACCCTCCTTAGCGCGTAGATTGGTTTGTGCATGAAATAGGTTTCAAGGAGTGTCCTCCTCCCTCTCTTGGCTGAGAAAAAATATTGGAATAGCACTGTCGTGCTTTCTCTTCATGAGGGTGTAAAAGGCTGAACGGAAGCATTAACTGCAGCTTTAAAGCATTTCCATAGTAAAATAAATCTAATTGAGCAGTTATTGCAGTAGCTTTTTAATTTGTGGAAGAGATTAGGAAATAACTTTCAGCTTGCTCTGGCAGAGCACTCCCCTAGGACGTGTCCTGGGCGCTCTGGCATCGCTCTTTGGGTTCTTATTCCCTCCCCCTCTAATTGTCCGGTCACATTTGACTGATGCAGAGTTCAGCTGGCAAAATAATGTAAGAACCTCAATCTGCAAGTATGTTTATATCATATAAACCTCAGCTCAAAGGAGAAGCAGTGCAGTGTCATTCATGCCTTACAGAGAGAAACCACAGTACAGAGATGTAATTTGCCTATACTCGGGATGAGTCTGATGTGTTTTGCTCCTTCCCCATGACACGATGCAGTGACAGAGGATGCTGTGTGGAAGGTAATGGGAGAGTCGGCAGCGTTGTGTGGGAACGACTTCCAAGTCCCATCTGCACCCCTTCGTCTCAGGTTGGAGGATATAGTGATGGGGCTTAAGGTGACGGGAAATCGCAGGCCTTGGGAGAATGCCAGTTTGTCTGTGTAGACATGAGGGGATGGAAGACACCCTTCAAGGAAAACACTTCATGGAGGAAATATCTTATTGTGTGGAGGTAAGAGCAACCTGAGGAATCACAACAGCTTTCCAAGGGAACTTTTGAAGTCTGTTTCTGAGATGAGAAGATGAAGTCTGTTTCTGAGATGAGAAGATGAAGTCTGTTTCTGAGATGAGAAGATGAAGTCTGTTTCTGAGATGAGAAGATGAAGTCTGCTCAGCTTGTACTGTGGCAGGGTTGGGAGTGAGAATGGCACTAGGGAATGGGTTTCCTTTAGTGTCAGTGTGCAGAGGCTTTGGACCACTCTTGAGCAGCTTCTGGGGGAATGAGTGGGGGGCAAGATCCTCCCTGCTCATGGAGGAAGGGGCCTAGGGGAATCCCACCCACAGTTTCTTTGGCATGGCTGGAAGATACTCTGGAGAAGCTTCATTTTTATGTTCCTGGCAGTCACTGTAAAGAAGGAGAGCTTTTGCAGTTCCCTGGTACTGAGTTCAGGGCACGGCCAATGGAACAAATTTTAAGTGTATGTCTGATCTTCCTGAAAAGATGAGAATGGTGTGTGTATGTATGTTGGGTCGTGCCACTTGTCAGCTGCTCCAGCTTGTCCTGGCACTTCCTTTATTCCACCATGCCATGCTTCAGGGATGGGAGTTTCCAGCCTGGCTCAGGTACGTTGGCTGAAGCTTTCAAGACAGATGCCACATTTGAACTTTCAGATGTGAGCAAATCTTCCAGCGAAAACAAACTTATGCTGTGCCTGGCAGAGGATTAACAGTTTTTTTTCTCATGTGGGTAAAAGAGCTGCATACACGGCAAAAAGTGAGTCGGTCTGAATTCTCTTCTCTTGGAAGACTTGCTCCTTTCCAGAAACAGCTCAGCAGCCCATGGGGGAAGCCTAAATGGAGCAGGGAGAAGGTGTGTGACTGCAGCAGAGATTGGTTTACATTTGTGGGAGTTGGGCAAACCGGACTCCACGTCTGCTCTGTCCCCACTGTGCTCTGTTCCCCCAAATCAAGCTTCTCCTGGTTTTCTTCCTTACTTTCCTTCTCTAGAGCCTCTTTTCACATAAGCTCATCTCAGCTTGTAGAGTTAAAAAGCCTGGCCTTGATCCACTCCTGATACGCTATATTTCCTTATTTTATCTGGTGTGTGCTGCTTTTGTCGCCAATGCTTAATTATGCCACCTTGTGTGCCCTTATTCCTGCTTGCCAGCTTTTGTGAAGTGGGATATGCTGAAACATCTGAATTTGGTGTAGGGCTTTTTTTTTTTAGGTTTCTCTGGAAATCTCAAGGGGAAATACGTTCTTCAGTTCCAAATCCTTTCCTTACAAGTACAAGAAGGTAAGTTGGAGCGGCATCTAATGCAGCAGAGGCATCATTTTCTGGGGTCTGTGGTGCAGTGGGGCATCATCCATCGTTACAGGCTGGCTGGTGAGATTCTCCTGCAGCTTTGGGCTGCCCTTTAGATCTATCAGCAGGTGGAGTCCTGGGGACTCGCTGGCCTCTCTAGAGAGGTATGTCTGAAAACACACACTGAGAGTGTTTGCCAGGAGATAACTGCATTCCAGGGAGTGACTCTTTTGTCTTGGTAAAATCGAGGAAATCTGATCAAAGTGCGGCCTTGCTTTTAGACTTTTTCTCTTTCTTTTTGACTTTGTCCCTGACCTACATATTGGATCCTGCCACGCTGTTTGGAAGTAATTGAGACCGTAGTGTTAGGCTATTTACCAAGCTGTTCACTTGAAAATAACCTTACTGTGTCCAGTCCACACCTGTTCTGGGATAATTTTGGAGGCAAATAGCAGATCACCATTAACCCTTTCAGCCACCTGCAACCTGTTCAAGATCTAACTGTAGAGCAAGGTTATACCTCTGCTGATGCCAGGAAGAATTTGTGACACAGTGAGCGCTTCACTATCCGTTTCCCAGCTCCATGGATGATTCCAGCCAGCTGCTGAAGCCAAGCCTGCTATGTGTCCACATCCAAACGAGGACACTTCAGAGACCTCCTTGTAAAAGTTCACACTGGGTGGTTGTTGGTTTGGTGTTGAGTCTGCTGGACCAGAGGCTATGCTGGAAAATATGTGTGTGGGGGGGTATTTTCTTTGTTATCCCAGTGGTTGTTTCTGATTAAAGGATCTGTTCTGAAGGGACTGCTAGTCAGTTGCCTAGAAAACTTGCTTTCATTTAATTAATCATGATGAGTTTAGTCTGGAGGTTTTGTAGGAGAGAGCAAGCAAGCATATCCTTGGCTTCTTTCCCTTGGAAAAAAAGCAGGGCTTCATGTCTGAAACTGCAGCTCTTTTGTCTCCCCAGGTTGACATCCTCCTCTGTCCAGGTTTTAATTTTACAAGCCATGTGCTTGCAGAGGTAGATCCAGTTTGAAGTCCATCCAGGTGTGGAATGAGGAAAGAACCGTCAGGAAGATTACAGGAGCTATTCTGCAACTCATTAACTCAATCTCTTCCCCTTCTTGTTATCTCCTCCCCATGCCTGGGGCCTTTTGAACTAGTGCTCTAAGTGGTTCTCACTTAATCTAGCCCACCTGGACAGGTGTATGAAGAAAGGAATTGCCTTCTGGGGAAGGACTAAAGGAGCATAGATTGCAGAGGGAGTTTGCTTTTGGGAACTGCTAATCCCAGTTTAACATTATGACAGCTGCTTGTTAAAATCAGGGTGTTTTTTAACAGGCAGTTAAAGGAGAGGCTTTGCACGCACATTTAGCTGAGAATAATAGTGAGCCATGTGCATTTGATTTTTTTTTTTCTTAAATCACGCAAATTGTACATGGAAAGAATTCTCCGGCGTCAACTTGCTGGGGTATGGAATTTACAAGGTTTGCAGTAACATACAGTTTCCTGTTGAGGGGGGAAGAAAATTACAAAGCTTTCTTTTTTTTTCTTTCTTTCTTTTTTTTTTTAAAAAAAAAAAGATCAAGTTCAAATCTCTTGTATAAATCCAGCCTCTTTGGAAGGTACACTTACTGTGTTGGGGTTTTTCAGTTGTCTTGGTGGCAGATTGTCATGTAAACTTGTCTAGTTTCTCATTTTTATAGCTACGTGTAAAGGCTGCTTATAAACTACAATTTCGTATATGGTGGGAAGGCAGCATGCAGATCTCATTTGAGAGAGTCTATATACAAAGAAAGAAGCAGAGGTTTCTTTGCCTTGGGGAGATGGCTGTTTCTTTCTAGCTGAACTTCAGTAAACTTGGTCTATTAACATGATTTTCTCTGCAGGACTGTGGTGTTGGATAAGAAACATGAAGAGCTGAGGCAGAGGAGGGACTATCAAAGAGATATTTGCTGTATTTTATGTAATTTCACTGCAGACTTTACCAACTGCCTCCCAGATCAGCGATGAGTTGCTGATTGATTTCTTGTGGGCAGTGCTGTGGAAGTAAGAAACTGCTCAGCTCCCACACAAGCCCCCAGATCCACTCAAGGAGCGGTGTCCTTTTCTGCCAGCCCTTAGGCATGAGGCATGAAGGGCAGGTCTGTGATGCAGAAAGATATAAAATTGCCCTGGGTAGTTTTGTCACCGGAATTCCTTACTCCTGCAGCTACTTAGGTTCAGGCAAATTAATTTAACCCACCAGGACTGAACAACTAGCCTTGCAATGGGAGTTTCTCTGCTACATTTTTGGCAGCCCTACTCCAGATCATTTATGGATGGGAACATCCTTTCTGTCACCCTGGGAGATGCCAGGCTCTCGTGGCCTTTTCTACAGCTACCTGTGATTTTCACATGTGTTTCCAGCAGCCAAATCTCCAGCCATTCCCTCTGTTTTAGACTAATCTGGCCGTTTCAGAGCTAGAGATGAGCTGGGAATTTTCTGGACATACATCTATATAAGGTTTGTTGAGCAGTGAACTTCTCTTTTGGCTCAATACAACTTGGTTCAGCCTGAAGGGACTGATGTTGCCAGTTTGACTCTGCGTCCTTTAGAGTGATAATGAACTGTCACACGGTTCGGAGGAAGCATCTTGGTGGCATGGGGCTAATAGTCACAAGTCTTTTAATCTTCAGGGTGTATCTCTTAAGCTGTAGCATAACTTCCCTTTACCTCCCAGCTTTAAAAGACTGAACTCTTGTTATGCTACACTGAGTAATAGTATTTCTCTTCCCCCACATTCTCTTACTCACCAGGTTGCTATCATGTAGAGTACTTGCTGATGGGGACTTGGATTCGTTTTGTATGGCTCTTTTTACATTATATAAATGGCTTTAGGTTTTGCTGTTCTCTCCTCTGCTCTGTAGTTATAACCCTGCTGCTCCTCTCTCATGTTGTCTTATCGGGCCTCTCGTTTGCAAGGTCTGGGATGTGGGCTGGAAGGCAGATCCAGTGGTGTGATGTTGGCGGGAGGAGCTGGGAGGGCAGGAGGAGAAAGCAGAGTGGACCGAAAAACTGAGGCTATAGATTCAGAAACTGATACCCAAAATTCAAGTGGCAAGGAGGGATACTTGTGTGTGTTTCTGTCAGGGTGAATTCCTGTGGTGCCAAGACAGGTTTTCCACAACTTGGATTAAAAAGAAGGCTGCAATGTGTGTGCGTGCGCACACTTAAATGCTTATCTGCAGTTCTGAGCTTTCTAAACTTGCTTGTGCTCTAATTGCAGAGTGTAGACTCTGCATGCAGAACAACTCAGCCTGAAGTGATAATCCCGGGCTCAGCCCTGAGGGAATGCCTGGCAATGCTCTGGCCTGATTTTCTTAATGGCTCTGCAACTTGCCACTAGTTTGTTGGTAGTTTAAATTGTTATCTCTGAGCACCTTGCCTAGTTTGGGCAGAGCTCTTTAGGATCTATGGTCCTCTAAGAATACCTGCATGTTGTGATTTATTTATTTTTTAAAAAAACTTATTCCTCCCTCCCCATTTTAGGCTGAATTTGGGCTTGCGTCAGGTCCACAGACTCACTGAAAAGGGGTGCAAGCCCAGCCTGCGCTCCCTGCTGGCACGCAGGAGAGTGGGAGACCTTGACATCCAGCTGCCCCTCCTGCCTCTCCGAACAACCCTTTCCTGCCCTCGCTGCCACATGATCTATATCCATGCAATCCCCTTCTCATGCATGGGAGAATTCTTGTTTCTCCTCAGCTAATAACCTGTGTCTGATTTAGTTTCCAGGCAGACCGCCCTGCATTAAATGTCGTCATTTTCCCTCTGCTTCATGAGGACTTGACAGAGGTCATCAGAGATGTCCCCATGCGGCACTTGGATGAAATTACCCTGTTTAAAAGCAGAGTGGCTGAGGAACCTCCCAACTTGTGGTGGTGACTGTCACGGCATGGAAAGGACGGTCAGCGTGAACACGTGAAATAGCTTCTTGTTGGCCTGGATTTCCCATCTTCAGCTCCTGGCCGCCTCACTGGATTCTGTACAATCACTTTAAATAGGTGCAATTGCAAAATAAAAAAAGCTGGTTCTTTGCAGTGGGGAAACATCTATTGGATATTGCTTGCATCTGAAAATCCTGTCTCAAAGGCTTCTGGAATCTGATGAGTATTTCCTTGCGGTTAATATGAATTGCTTTGTTATTTTACTGAAGTTAAAGGTAAGAAACTGACTTAACGATGCTCTTTCCCCTGTGTCGCCTGGTGTATTTCCTAAGGGCCCCTGTGTACTTTGGCAGTGTGCTTTGTGATATTGGTGGAAATCATTCTTTGCTTCGGTATTTTTGGCAAAGTAGAAAGCCTAAGCCAGCTAAGAGGCACAAAAATGTGTTGCTCTGTTGAAGTGCATCACATCTGTTCTATGTTACAAATATGCATTTGTAGTCACACACATGCAATCACAGATACTTAAAGGTTTGGTTTTTGATAGAGAAGTACCACAAGGACTCTTTTTTTTTAAATTATTTTTGAATAACAAATTAAGGTCATTAGCACCTCAACCATGGTATGTTCTTGCTGACGCTGTTTCCATTGGTCTGGTGGAAGAAGTTCTCAGCTCTTTTGGAAAACCTTGTCCTAGGGTAGATGGTGCCTACAGTGAATAAGTTGAGGCTCAGATCTGATTTAAATGCAGTCTGTCTTGCAGTGTAGATGGGAATGTAGTGTTCCAGTTCTGTCCTTAGATCCCATGCCTTGAGCTCATGCTAATTTTAGAGATGTTATGAAGTATTTTCACAGTGTGATTTCAGTCAGCTTCTCTGTTCCACAGAACTTCCTCAGGCATCAGTAGTGGTCTGGATCACTTTCATATTGCCTTATTTACTGAGCACTTTTGAAAGCATCAGACAGCTGTACCAAAAGCAGAGTTATGAATTCCTGGAGCTATGTTTCTGGGTGGCAGTCGGATTTCCCTTCTGCTGGAATATCGTGGTAGCGCATCAGGTCTGTCTTCTGCAAGACAGCTATCAACCAAGAGCTATCAACCAACTCCCTAATGCGTTGAGCAGTGCTTTTCTGGGGAGGCCCAGTGTCATCCAAAGATGATGTCCCCATCTCCTTTTCAGCATTTTCTACACAAGATGCCATCTCCCGAATGCCGTTCTGTGATCAGTGGTTCATAGGAAGCCCGGTCCGATGGGATAGATGTGAGAACAAAACGCATCTCACAGCTTTGGAGGACTTCCCCTCCTTACTTTCCCATCAATCAGGTGTGAACCTGTCTGGAAATCTGTTTTGCTGGTGTAAATCTTGAGCCAGACTGCAGTAACCCTTATGCTCAGATAGATTATGGTGTTAACTAGCAGGTTAATGTTAGACTTCTACTAGCACAAGTCTGTGCATTGCTAAAACTAACCGCTGCATGCTTTTGCTGTCTGCCCTGAGCTTCTCTCCCTTCCCCGCTCAGGACAGGGTGCCAGCAGCGGTCTCTGGTTGCGGCCAGTAACAAGGTGGCAAGGCTGGCTCGTGCTCCTCCGGGCACGGCTGTAGCTGACCCGCGAGCGCTCCTGGAGTATTTGAGACTCTGCCCCGGGTTAGACACCGTGCAGGTGAGTGCAAGGAGCTGATGCCCTGTTCTTGGCAGCCGGCCACTGTTTTCTCTCCTGCTGTCCCGGCGAGGTCGTTCTTTCTACCTCTTGTCATATTGCTTGCCTGTTTGAGTCCCTCTCTCCCTCTCTAACATCTTACTTCTCTCCTCCTCCTTCACTTCAGCAAATCAGATGTAATTTTTGGCACTGCCCTGTCCAATTCAAGCCACTTCAGCTCTGCCTAGTTTTTGACAGAGTTTCTTTCCTAGAATAAATAGTGAGAGTTAGGCAGGGAGCTGTTTGAAGCGTTAGCAAAGCTGCTTTCTCCTCCTCCTGCCTCTAGCTTCAGGGCAGGGTTGAGGGAAGACTGAGGGCATAGAGCCAGCTCTGATGCTTAATGTTCTGTCCCGTGGAGAGATCCTGACGATTGGTACACACTGTAGGAGCGAAGCCGTTCCCACCCTCAGCAGGGATTTCCCCTCCACATACGTGCTGTGGCACTGGCAAGAGTTTGGCAGAACCGCTGGCTCGCCTGTTTCTGTCCCACTGAAAAACCTGGGCTGCAGGACAGTGGTATGCAGAAACCACCTGTAGCTTAATGGTGGTGTTAACCCTTTGCTCTTGGGGGTTAGAGTAACCTGACAAAACATGCTGTACTTGGACCTTTTGCTTGGCAAAGCGATACCCATCTGCCTCGTGTCTTGCTAGATCGGGGCAGGCAATCAGGCATGTTTTATAACGCCATTATTCCGTTGCCTGGAGTATGATGTTTAGACATCTGTATTCACGCAAGCGGATCAGAAGTCCTGATGCGAACACTACCAGTTATAATCAGGGCTAGGAAAGGTCACCCACAGGTAATAAAGATAGCACCACAAATAGCAATAAAAAACTAAAAATTCCTTCCACCCCTGACACCCCAACTCTGGGCCAATGCTCGGTATCTCTACTAAAAATCCTCTTATGGTGAGTGAGAATTTCCACTGCTTCTGCACTCCAGGCAGGATTCACCAGATGTTAATAATGTGCTTATTTTCTCTAAGTGCTATTTTGGCATCGGTGTTAATTACAATTTATATTCTGCAACATTTACACTGGGAAAAGAACCCACCCTAATAGTCCCCAATTGGCAGAGCTGGGCTATTAAACATAGCACCATATGTTCTGAGCAGAGCAATATATGGGACTCAGAGCCCACTCAGCGCTGAGACTCCGGCGTGCAGCATTAGAGGAGGAGAGGAGAATGGAGAGACGGGTGTTTTATTCCTAGCTTTTATTTAATATGAAATTCCCCGTCCTTTTCTCTGGTCTCTGTCCCCATCTCTCCAGAAATCTCCCTCCTGCTATCTGTGAGCATCTAATGAGGTGATCTCTGAGCCTGCTGATGCCACTGTCCGTAGTCTAAAATAAATGAATTCAATTACAGAAGGTGCCCTTCTCGCGGGGGCTGCCTCTGCAGGATTCCCAGTCCTTGCTGGCCTGTTTCTTGCCGTGCTTCAAATCAGACCTCCGATCTTTGGGGACTGCAGAAGAAATCTTTGCTTTGACCACCACTGAGGTGTCCGTGCTTCTTTGGGAGAAGGATATTCTGGGACAAGTGCCACTAGTACGTAAAATCATGAGTTGTTTGCTGCTCTGCTAATGTCCAAAGTCTTGTTTAGCAAAGTGACAGTGGTTTTGGTGTGGGGAATTTGGCGGGACTAAGTCATCAGTGTTATGGTAGGTTTCTTAGGACCATAGGTTAAAGGATTGCTTCCTCAGCCATTTTGCAAAGCTGATTTCATGGTCCCTTCAGAAAATGAGAGTGTATCCGCTGCTCAGTTTGGAAAGGGGACTGTGTGGCAACGGCCTCTCCCTTCAGGAGAGCTTGGATTGTGGTTGCTCATCTGTCGGAGAGGTGGTTCGGCAGGAGAAGAGATGGGAGTGAAAGGAAGCAGGGCAGGAGTGTGATGTGGATCTTGAACTGGAAGTCAGACATGTACCGTGAGACTTGGCCTCAGTTTCCCCACTTGTGAAAGGGGAGGAAGGCTCACCTCCCCTGCACAAGGGAGCTTGCAGTGGTGCAAAACGCTGTCCCCCCAACCAGGCAAGGTGGTGCCCTCTTGGGAAGAGAGGACAGGGCTGGGGCTGCTCATGCAGGCTGAGGGTAGCAGAGCAGCGACCCTGCCCGCTTTAATTCACACGAGTACCTCCTCCTCTGCTGAGGCCTGTGAGACGCCCAGGGGAACAGAGCAGGATCTGTCCCTTCACCTTGCTGATCTTCAGAGCATGAAAGTCTTGGGGTGACGCACAGGAACGGGGCTGTACATTGTGAGGTGCTGGGTGCTTTCTCCCAGCAGCCCTTTTTAAGGATGGGGTATCCCCCCATGGCTGCAGAACTGTGGGGCTTCTCCGTTTGTGGAGTTAATCAGTGCAGACGGGTTGTTTCGTCCGCTGAAGGGAGATGCAATCCCCCCTTGGCCGGTCCCAGCAGAGAGTGTCCAGCCAGAGCTCCTCGCCCCGTCTGCAGGGAGACCTGTGCAGCCAGCCGCGGGAGCCATGCCGGGTGTTGCAGCGGCAAACCTCCGTCCACTGCAGCTCTCCTGCCTCTCTGATTAGATGCGCAGGCAGCCGGGGTACTCTAGCAGGAGAATCATTTCCATAGAAACCAATTGGGATGTTGTACGGGGAATAATGATTAATAGTGAAGGGATGTTGCCTCAGGCCCTTTTCATTTTTTAGGGGGCAGCGAGGGACAAACTGGAGCACAGGTGGAGGGACAGACAGGCTTGAAAACTAATGGAAACCATCCTTTCCATTAATTTCCAGGGCAGCTTCCCCTCTTCTCCTCCTGCCCTGCCCCCCACTGCTGCTTCCCAGCTTTCGTCAAATTTTCAAAATGGCTAACCTGGTTAGAAATAATCATAATAATAAAAAAGGATGGATGGGGTCTGACTACTAACATTGTTGCTGTTAGCAGCAGGATTTCAGCCATAAAACATGAAGCAAGGGAGGCATTGACCTTTCCGCTGTTTGAAATGAATGGATACATCAATATCTATTGTTTTGTGGCATTGACCTCTGACGCTCTCGTTTTGCCCTCCCCTTTCTTTTTTTTTAATTTCCCCCTGACACTCGAGGAAAGGGGTCAGTTTGTACCATCTATTGATCCTGATCTTACTTGGTGATAGGGAAATAATTAGAATTTTAAAGATCTCTTCTGCACGCTGGCGAAATACATACACAGCCGCGCACGCTAAGCCCTCGCTTCCTGCGTCGCGTTCTCCCCCTTTCCTTGCAGAGATTCAAAGCTCTGAGATCTGAAGGAAGACAGATCAATATAGGTTTAATCATGATGGGATTTTTATTTCAGTTTTTTAAATGGTAAAGTGTAACGTTTTATGTTAATGTTGTCGGAGTCTGGCTGCCTGGTGCCTTGTTTTATTTATTGTTTTAAGTAGCCCCTTCTTTTGTGAACTTCATCTATGTACAGAGAATGTGAAATCAGGCATTGCTAATTAGCTGTATGACAATTAAGTAATGTAGCACAAAACCATTAGGACACTGGATTTGTTTTTGAAGTTTGTCCTTTGAAGTGGAAGCTGCAACTCCCTGCCCAAGGCTGCTGGGGAAAATGTTTTTCTAGCAAAACTTTCTTTGAAAATAAAATGTCAGTGTAAGAGTCCCTATTTCTGTCATCTCTGCCTATAAACAGCGGGTAGAAATTGTTTCTCATTGTAAAAACTGCTGGCATTGATAGAAAGGGGAATTCAGAAAAGTATTAAATGGGCAGTTGGTCTCCAAACACCCTCGGTTCTGGTAGAGATGTTACCAAAACTGCTTATTTAGCCTGTTGAAAGAGATCGGTGCTGCCTGGGGAGAGAAGGCCCAGGCCACAACCAAGGCCCTGGAGATGGCAAAGGGAGGTGGCCCTCAGAACTGCCCAAAGTGCCATCAGGATGCGGCACAGCCTGGTCGCAAATACCGACGGGCTCCTCATTTCGGGCTCCTCCATCCCTGCGCTCGTCTGACACTTGTGTTTGCATCTGGCCCTTTGTTCTAGTAGTGAGTCGAATTCTGAATGTGCAACTTTCATGTACGCTGGTGGCATGTAAAATTTCAAATAAAGAGTGAAACTGATTTTGAACCAGGTCTCTCTCGTTGCCTCCTGCCTCTTACTTCCTTTTAAAACCAAAGCCATCCTCCTAGGAGGCATGCTTTGGTGTCACATTGTAAGTTTAAACAACATGAGGTGAGCTGCTGCAGCGAAGTGCGTGGGCAGGGACGTGCCTGGCTGTATCCCCAGTCCGGACTGGGAGCTGTGGAAGTGTCACCTGCTGGGAGTGCTGGGGTGAGTGGTGCTAACGGGGTTTACAGCCCCGTTCCCCGAAGTCTGCAGTTTGCGGATGCTGCTCTGTGCACCGTGGTGCTTGTGGCTGTGGGCTGAGCTGCACGGTAAAGAAGGAGCCACTTTGTGTCTAGGACGTGCTTTTCCTCTGCGGATTTCCCAGCGCTCGACTGCTGAGCCATCTTGCTGTGGGATGAAACAACCGTTGTCCCTGGGCTGCAGGTAAGAGAACCAAAGTGACTTGCAGAAGGTCCACCACTCTGAGAAACCCCGGGCTACCTCCTACACCTCACTGACCTCTCCAACCCTCGGGCAGCAGTCTGGACCTGCACCGCTTCTCTGCATGAAGCCAAGAGCTGAAATGAAGGGTCTGGTTAAATGTGAACCGGGGTGGCCAAAATCCTGTTAATGCCACCTCGACTGCATGGATGTAGCTGGGCTGGGAGGGCTGAGGCTGTGGGAGGGGGAAGCTGCTATGGTGGGCTGCTCGTGATGAAGGAAACTGTGCAGGCATGTGCCTGCCCTGGCAGCAGCAGTAGTTCTGCCCTTGCAGACGTGTGGACCCTGGATCCCAGGGCCTGCGGTGGTGGCTGAAATTGTGTTGCCACGAAAACTGAAGGGGTGGAGGGAAGTGGGATGGATGTGCTGGACCACAGCCCTGTGCACAATGCAGCTGGGGCAGCGCTGGCCCCTGGGCTTGCCTGGGTGGAAAGGGTGGTCAGTGCTGAAGAAAATAAGCACCCTCTTGAGCTGTCTCTTGTGTTGCTGTTTCTAGGGTGCAGGATAGCAATACGGGGGGAAGCTGGGCTTCAGCAACAGCTGGCGGAAAAAAAAAAGTGCAGCTCCTTTACCTATGTGCTTAAATCAGCTCAGCCCAGGTAAGTGAAGCACTAGGACATCACTCAAAATTGATGTGTGATCAGTTTTAAAAAGGTGAGTGAGTCCATGCATGACTTCTGCGGGGACCGCGGGAAAGCACGTGTGCTGCGGTCTCTCCCTGCAGCGATCCGAGGTCCTGCACTGGGTTTTATTTCAGAGGGGATCGTGGGCGCTCTGTTGTTTTTCTGTTCTGGCAGGTCTGCTCACCAGGGCACAGAGCGGAGACTCTCCCTCCATCCCTCTTATGCTCGTGTTTAAGTTATGGATTTTATTGTTCCAATAACTTTTATCTAAGCGTGGTTTTGGGGGAGGGAGGAAAGAGATAAGGAGGGAGGAGGCTGAGGAAAGAATGTGCTTTTGGACTCTGCTAAGCCTCCAACTTATCGCTGGGGCTTGCCGTGGGGTTTCAGCATTAACGATCCCAGAGGAGGACTTAAGGGGGAAATGGCTGAAAGGGCCGTGGTCGATACGATACGCTGGAGGGAGGAAGCCTGGGGAAGGCCCATGCGGAACAGCCCTCTTCCCGTTCGGTACTGATCTTGTGCCCTCTGCTAGCTTATCTGTTGGGAAGGAGGGACGTGACTTGGTTTCTAGGAGGGGGAACTGGAGCAGAGGTCCAGAGAGGGTTGAGCAGTGGAGAGCTCAGCTGGGCAGTGGGAGAGATCTCCTGTGATTGCTTGGACGTCTCGGTGTGTCTCTGGTTTTGCCCTTACCTATGCAGCCATTATTTGGGCAAATGGAGTAATGAGCTCTGCGAGGAGGGGGTTGAGGAGAGGGGGCAAGCGGCACTTCTGGGCAAGACTAGATCACAGGGATCCAGGACATGTTTAGAGAAGGAAAAAATAAAATTGGGAAGGCTCCTGGCTTGCCCTGCGGGTTTTATCTGTCCTGCCTGTCTCCTGATGGGAGCGGATGACTGCAGGGCCGGAGCCCTGCGCTTCCAGAGGTGCTCGATAGTCCCCAGGCTGTCAGAGAGCTTTGGGCTCACGGCAGCGTGTGATGCGCAGAACACAGTTCCCAGATCCTTGTCATCCTCCAGACCCAGCTGTATGAAAAGCGTAGGGTGGGACCTGCTAGCGGAGAACAAGGCTGTGCCTGCCTTTGCTTGCCAAGTAAAGGGGACAGGAGACCTTGTACGTGCAGGTCTGGGTCATCGGTGATTTCCCCCGCCTGCCACAGTGCCGGGCAGCAGCTGTCCCCTGCTCCGTCCCCACCTCCCTGCCTCTGTTTTCTGCCCAACTGGCTTTTTGCTGCCTGGTTTAACTGGGCTTGCTGGGCAGCAAGTACCAGCCCGCTGGGAAAGCAGCAGGTTACGACTAACACCGCAGCTCTGCAGCCTGCGCGTCAGGCAGAGGAAGGTCAGCGTGGGGGGGCTGATGCGCTTCGGGTGCGAAGAGGTCCTGGAGATTCGGCGAGGAGGCAGGGACGAGGCATCTTGAACAATATCGCTGGCCGTGGAAAGAAGCTGGCTGCTGATTGCAGCTGAGGGTTTGGGGAGGACGTTTAAATGGACCAGATGATCCAGTTGTGTCCTGCCTGGAGATCTGATCCTCTTCTCACTTTGCAGAGTCTCTTGCTACTGGATACTAGAGCACTTCAGGTTGAAACGGGAAGCGTGGATGAGTGCTAATGCTGCTCTCTGGGCTGCTCCACCCAATCTATTTTTCATAGCTTTTATCTCCCACCAGCTGTTCTTCAGCATTTGATGCATCTTGGGTGAGAGCACCTTAGAGGGGTCAGGTCTGCAGGGCCGCTGGCTAAAACACCTCCCAGACCCTTGCTTGGAGCCTGTAGCAGTGAACATTTGCTCTTCCATCTGCTGGGACCTTGTCTGGGAGGTCTCTAGGCCTGGGATGGCAGAAGACGAGGTCCTCTGGGTCTGTCTCACACCCCAGATCCATTTGGGAGCAGCTTGTGCATTGCTGGCTCCGAGGTTGGAGGCAGGGGAGAAGGGAGTATGGCGGAGAGAGGCCAAATTGCTTCATCTCCCAGAGGCTTCATCTGGGCCGCAGGATGCAGCCGACAATTTCCAAGGTGCTAATTTTGTGCTTGCTAGTTCCAAGACACTGGAGATAACCTGTACCCAGGGGTTGACAAGCGAGGCAGAGGTGGAGGATGCTGCATGAGTCGGAACCTGCGTGTGAGCAAGGTTCTGACCATGGGGATGGGTGGAAAGTCTTGGGAGGGACTGGGAGGAGAGGAGAAACTGTTGTCAGGACACGGACAAGCTGTAGCCCTGGTTCAGTCCCCACGATCCAGCCCTTTTTGTGCTGTCCCTGTGGGACACGTGAAGGTTCTTGTGGTGGTGTGAACTGTCACATCAAGCAGAGATTTGGAGTGGGGTGGTCCTGTAGTGCAACCCTTTGGGTCCGGAGCCATGATGGCTTTCTGGTTGGCATCAGAGTGGACTCCAGTGTCCCGTTCCCATTTCAACAAGCTTGAATTTGCTTTCTGGTGTGTCGGTGAAGGTCTGCATGGAGTGGGAGAGCCGCACGAGTGGAGAAGAGGAGGAGTAGGATGAGCTTTCTCTCTGCTATGAAGCACGGACGGATGGAGAAGTATTTCTGAACAAACAAGTCTCTCATCTCTGTCTCCTGGAAGCTGCATTATCAGAGTACCATCGCTGTCCTCTCTTCTCCTTCCCCCCGATGAACGGGAATTAAAAATACAACTAATAAAACCCTTTTACTTTCTCCAGGAGGAGGAAAAAAAAAAAAAAGAAAAAAGCCTTGAAAATGCTAAAGGACATAAAGGGCATTCATGAAAGGGTTGGATGGTGGTTATTGCAGCAGGGGGAAAAACAACATTATTTCACTGTGCAGATAAAAGGAAGTGGAAAAGCAGCATATTTATAGCTAGGGAGCCTGGATTCCTTGTTAAGCCGCTATTATCAAATTAATGTCAAAATGCATCAAACAGGCACGAGTGTTCTGGGCCCCTTATGCAAAGTGCTTGCAAATTGGTTACAAATACATTTGTTTACAGGGTACGAGGCAGGAGCGAGCTAATTAGTCATTGTAGCAGGGTTGTTTTGTGTCTTTTTTTTTTAAATTTTTTTGGCAATTACACAAACAAGCTGTTCTGAAGTATAAATACGCGCTGCGTTACAGCCCCTTTAAAAAGGAATCAAATAGAAATCGTGGGACGCGAAGGGCTTGACGTGAACGGCGTGGAGCATCGTTGCCTCTCCTCCCCGGCCTCCGTGCGGACACAGCATTCCTCGCTGGGAGCTCAGCTCCGGGAAGCGGCATGAAAACCTGACGGAGAGCATCGGGAGGACGATACGTGGGTGGAAAGGGACTGGCTGGTGTTTTTTGGGTCCTCTGGGAGGGCTGATAGCTGCCCCTCGTGGGGGGCACGGTGCCGGGATGGGGATGGCTGTAGCTGCTCCAGCTAGCTGAGTACTTTAGATGCCGTGAGGACGCAGCCGTGTCCCGTGCTGTGGGCTGGCCCTTTTGATACGGGACCTGTTAAGATTTCAGCTGCCCACCACTATCGTGGGAATTCACATTGGGCCTGGGATATTTTGGGGTGCTTTGGCCATCAGCAGCACCAGCTGCCAGCTCAGGTTCTGAAGCAGCTTGTGCCCAGGTAGTGGGTACCAACACGGTTTCGGGGGATGCTTGGACTTAGAGAGCATCCCATGGATGGGTGATGGCACCCGCCTTGCATGAAGAAAGGAATCTGGTGTGAGGTCCCCAGGTGAATGTGTCTTCGGGGCTTCTTTAACCAAACCACAGGCTGTGCCTCCCAAACCTGTTAATGAGGAAGCGAAGCAGGAAATCTTATCTGATCCTTGGCAGTGGGAATGGCTGGGGAGGGGAATTTCATTGGAAGGCAAATGGAAATTTCCCGCTGCCCCCACATCTTAATGCATCCCGTTGTGGGAGTAAATCATACTTCTGCCACTCAGGGAAGCTGCTCATTGAATCTGCTCTGGTGGGGCAGGATAAAGCCGAGGGGAGTTTACTTACCATTATTATTATTATTTTTAATTTACTAGGGAAAAGAAAGGAGAGAGGAAGAAACAAGTTGTTGCCCCTCTCGTGCTGGAGGCCCCAACATTTCTTGGCAGAAGGTGTGCAAAGAGCCCTGCGGCTGCCTCTCCGTTTGGATTTGTTTCTGGTAAATCTGCCCTTCAGGCTGGAATAACCCTTCTGAGCAGGTCCTGCGCTACCAGAGGTGCTGGCAACATTGAGTTTAATGCCGTCGTAAAACCCTGCTGTGGTTTGCATTCCCTCAAGGGGGGCAGTGACCGTGCAGGACGGCTGTGCTCAGCACGGCTTTCATACCAGCACTTCCTGGCCAGGAAAGCCTGGGGTGCATCAGATCCTGCCATGGTGTGGATGGAGCTGGGTGGCTTCCTGAAGTCCCTTCTGGGATCGGAGCTTTCTTCTCAGAAGCCCATGGGCTTGTTGCAGCTGAAGGGACGTGAGCCTGGTTGAGCTCCCCAAACCACGTTCATGATGGTAGTTGATAGTTCCAAGTGTGATGAAGAGGGATTTTCTGTCTCCAGCTCTTCCATGGTTTGCAGATGTTGGGTGCAGCACACCACTAAGCTTATCTGGGAGCGGTGTGGGAAGACAGAGCTTACACCAGCCTCCTGCAGAAGCTCTGATGTTTGCACCATGATTTATTCTTTTAAAACTCAGGGTAGCATATCTCTGCACCTAGGACCTGCTTTTCAGTGGTACCTTCAAGCTCTAAATCTCTTGTTACCATTTTCTTTCTTGTCCCGTTGACTTTTGAAGGCTCCTTTTCCACGGGGAGGGTGACTGACTCTGTCAGGATCAGGGTGTATGATTTTGAGGAATGTTTCCATTTCCAGCCTAATCCTACCCCTGCCCTACAAGCTCTGCAGGAGCACGGCTCAGCTGGTCAACAAATGTGCGAGCAGCCTCCTGCAATCAGGCTTTCACTGGATGCCCAGTTGTTTTAATCAGAATGTGTCTCCCTTCATTTATAGCAGGGTTAAGGCTCCGGTTTGACGGTCGTCTCCTGTTATTGCTGGTGACTATGTCAGGGGAATGGATCCTGCTCTGGTTTGAGCAGTTGGGTGTTTCACCTGCTTTTCTTATGTAGGGTTGTGCCAGAGTGTCCTTGCTCTGATGGTTGGGAGCAGACTTCAAATTCCTGCCCTCTTTAAGTTATGCTGGTTTGTACCCTTCTTCTTGGATCAGTGTTAACCTGGATGAGGTCTTCTGTCTTCTCAAGATTTTACTCCTCTCGAATTATTTACCTTTCAGATGAAGTTTCCCCAGTGTCTGGTCTAATGGTGCTTGTATTCCTCTGCCTTTACTGAAAACACTTCTCAAATTTAAAATTGCGTTTGGCTTCTCACCCATCAGTGGCTCTTGATCAGCTCCTGATGTCTCCACGTACCTGGGTCCATCCCTGCCTCACCACTTCCCATGCAGTCTGACACCTTATACCCAAAATTTGTCTTTGCTGAACGTGTCGCCTTCCCCATTGTGCTGCTGGTGGCCACTTCCTTTCCATCGTGCTGCTCCTTGGGGCCAGCCAGTTCCCAGGGGAAACCGGCTCCTCCTCCCACAGCTGCTGCCGCAGACATTTCTTTTTGTGCCAGGATTAGTTGTGATCCCAGGACAGATCTTCCTTTCTCAGGTAAGTCAGGTGATGCTGCAGAAGTCAAATATGATCTTGCTCTCTTTACGTGCAGGTGACAAAATGATGGTCCCACATATAATTTTGCTTTACACAGCATCTCTCTAAATGGGTTTTAGAGCCTCGGTTAACTACTGACATTGACCTAGCAGTCTTTCATATCTCCCTTGAGTTGCTTTCCCCATGAAGGGGACACTGTTTGCCCTCCTCCTGTGCTGTGACACCACTCACACCTTGCTAACGCCGTCTATCCAAATCCTGCAGCTCCCTCAGCTGCCTCCTTTGGCGTTCTGGGCTGGAGGTGGTTGGATCTTTTGCACATCTCCCTTACCGAGTAGGGTCCGTATGGACCTTCTGGGTCTGTACCACCTTCCCCGGGCTGCAAGATGCATCTAGTAAGAGCCAGCTACTCCTGATGGCCAACGTACAACTTGCAGTTCATGCCAGTGAGTGATGTGGAGGTGGTGGTCACTGGGTGACTCGATGGAGCTGTGTTAGCAGGTGGACTTATTGCACGGACCCCGCACTGGATTAAACACAGGAATCCAGCTCTGTTTACAGTCTTGGATTAAAAAAGAAATGATTTAAAGACTTGAAGAAAGCTTTAAGGGTACGTGACTCGAAGGGCTTATAAGTCACAGCAGACTGGAGCGAAGGTGGTGTGGGCAGCCCTCCTCGCCTCTCGGCAGTAGGACACGATCTCTCTTTACGTTACAGGAGCAGCTTCTTTTTCTTTTCTCAGGGTGTCCCCACTGCACTGGTCCTCTGGGAACTCCAGGTGATTCCCAGTTCGTTTTCTCCTTCCCTGCCTGCAGCCCTGCCGACCCCAGCATCGCCCGGTGCCTGGGTCAGGACACAGGGAACGACAAAGTGCCGGGCGGTGGCAGCTCTGCGTGCCGGTCGGGGCAGCGGGGAGAGCCGGGCTGGAGGGACGTGCTGCGGTGTGCGGAGTATCGCTTGGGCTCCTGGATGCCATGCTGGGCAGGTTGGGGCGTTTGCAAATGCTGTGGTGGTGCTGATGGTGATGTTTCTTTGGCGAGGAAGAACGCAAACCGCCTTGGGATCACAGACACAGCCAGGTCAGGGCACTCCACTCTCGGGGCAAGACACCATCTTTGATGCAAACATCCAGCAAAACCTTGATTTATGCCGAAATGAGCTGGTGGCTTAAACCTGGGGCTTCTGCGTCGGTGTGTTGAAGGGTGCATGTACACACACGCAGGCGCTTTCCTGCCTCTGGGCAAGGATGAGAGAGCAAACGTGTGAGGGATGTTAGTCGCTGCTGGCCGTGGTGGGGATGCTGCGGTGATGAGCACGCCAGGAGGACCTGAGCAGAATAGCACCGGGGTAATGAGCGCAGGAGGGAGGATGGGAGTGGAGACAAGGGGAGACCGTTTTGGAACAGATGATTTTTTCGTTGCTTTCTGGTGAAATCTGTGAATTCCCTGGATGGGGAAGGCTGGGAAGCGGCTCTGGGCAGCAGGAGCTGCAGAGACTGATGGTTTTGCCTCAGTGGGATGGGACGATGGGGCAGGGCACTGACCCATGCTCAGTTTTTTTTCTTCTGTGCTATTAATTAATGTAGCAAAGGTGAAGCCTTTCTTGGAGAGGCAGGAGCTGGTGGTGTGACCACAGACCAGTGTGGCAGCGACTGCCGGGCTGCCTGGTGAGCTGAAACCTTTCAGTTTCCACGTGTGCCCAAAGCACCCAAGGACCATACTTAGTGCGTCCTTGGATGTGTTCCTCGATGGCCTCCTCTCCTGTGCCCAGAGGGGATGGCAGCACTGCCCTTCGGTTCTGGCTCCGGTACCCACCAGAGAGCAGGAGGTTTCTGTATGATTGAAGTGTCCAAGGTTTCTTAAACTCTTGCAATGAAGAGGGAAACATCACAGTTGTCCGGTCCTCCTGCTTGTTGAACAAACGATCAAAGGATGAAGAGGTTTCCTCCAGCCTGAGGGACTGGGCTTGGGTCCGGGGCATTGTCCACCTGAGTGGCGGGAAGGGTGTGTAGGTACGGGGATGGACACAGCACCAGGGCTGGGGGACAGCACGGGCACGCGGAGGGCATGGGAACGTGCCGAGGGTTTGCTCAGCTCCGTTCATGACCTGGAGCTGCCGTCCCACCCCAGCATCCACCTGTCTCACCCCACAGCTCAGCTCTGGGACCAGCAGCTCCCTTACGGGGGCCGTGGAAGCGGCGATTACCCCGAGCGTGGGAGCGAGCACTGGGGTGGTGTGAAGCTCGGCAGACGCAGGGTGCCCGCCACCCATCCGATAAGGCTGCGAGCGCTGCTGGCAGTTAATATTAACCGGGCATCCTCTTCCCCTTCCTGGGGAGGTGTGGGAGGGCGGGGGGCACCCACGTGGCCCACACGAGGGCTGAGCCGGGCTGGGGTGGCGATGTGGCCTCTCCTGATAAGCTGCTCCAGTGTCTGCTCCTGCAGATTTACAGCCGGGGAGCGGGGAGGTGGATGCCATGCTTTTCGGTGCGGTGATTTATAGCGGCTCAGGGCGGCAGCTGCTTTCCTCTCTGGCAAGGTCTCGGCGATTGTACTGGGTTTTATGGCTGCCGTGACTAAGCCGTGGGTGAGCGAAAGGCTCAGCCAAGGTCACTGCGTGGTGGGACGCAGGTGGGAGCAGATCTCTTTCGGCCGCCGCTTGGAGAATGTCCCCATCCCAGCGTGGGGAGGGCTGGGGCTGTCAGCCTGCCCAGAGAGGGGGCTGCCTCGCCTCGGCCCCCTGTGAGGGCTGGCTCCGTGGCAGCAGGGATGCTTTCAGCCCTTCCGTCCCCGACCCCACGTGCTGGAGCCTACCAAAGGCTCTCAGACCCATGTGGGAGGCAAGGTCCCCCATGAGCATCACCGACCCTGCTGAGCGATGCCTGCGCTGCCCAGTTGCTTTTCCATCCGTCCCTTTGACACAGACCCAGCAATGCTGGGAGAGATGAGCTGTGGCAGGCGAGGAGGAGGATGATGAGGAAGGAAAGGTCAGATGCCATCACTGCGCTCCCTTCCACGTGCCAGCTCCTGCCTGGGTGAGCTTCCCAGCTCTTCTGTTTTGTTTTAGAGGCAGCGCGGGGGCCCCAGAGCCCTGCAAACGCTTCGTGCTCAGGGTTTTATTGGCATGTGGAAATAGTTTGTCTGGTTTCAGATCTGGCTGATCACTAACCTTCCTGCCGCCCTCCCCCCAAAAAGGGTTGACAACTGCGGGCGACTCAACCCTGCTTGTCTTCCTCCCTTTTTCTTCTTTCTCTCTTTCTCTCCAAAATCCCAGCTGCTGCTTTTCTCCTGCCTCCCTTTCCTATCCTTGCACATCAGCTGGGATGGAAGTATCTGGTTTTTGTGTAAAAGCTCTTTTTTTTTTTTTT
>VXBL01009968.1:693409-703432 GCA_013400195.1 Aramus guarauna
AAAAAAAAAAAGCATGTGTGGAAGTGGGGCGAGCCGAGCGCTTTGGGTTCCCGGGGTGTTCGGTGCATGTCGAAAACAGGGGGACGAAATGGTGGTGGGGCTGGGGAGGACGCGCTCCGGCCGGGGGGTCCCAGCCTGACTCCAAACGCGCCGGGCTGGGGGACGGCGAGGGGGTTCGAAGGACGTTTCTCCCCATATGGTGTGTATTACAAGCTCCTTTCTAGTTGTAAAGATTAATTTAAAGCCTTTCTCACCTCCCCCCATCCCTCTTTCATTGACAAATGAACATCTGGGCTGAATGCTGCCCAGATCCTAATCAAAGCATTTTTTCAGGGCCGTTGTCTGCCTTTATGGCTATCTGCTTTTCGGATTCTCTGCAGTTTCAATGCACTTGGCAATTCAGCCTGTAAATACCCCTCTCTGGGATTTATGATTCGGGCTAATGTGATTTTTCTCTTTGCCTCTTGATTCGTTTGTTTGGTTTAGTTTAACGACATTTTCTTGTCTGTGCATAAGTTAGGGCATGAAGGGATTTTTTTTTTTTTTTCCTTCTTTGTAGTGGGTTATTAACAATTAGCAAAAATGGCTTTTTTTGGGGGGGCTACACTGTTGGTGGGGGCACTGGGAGGGGGGTGAAGCTAGCCCTGAATCCCTGACGAGCATCCCCCCGGTCATCTTAAACCATCTCTTTTTTTTTAATGGAAAGCTTGTTTTTTGAGGTTTTGCCGAGAAAGCAGCTTTCCACCGAAGCAAAGCTGAGCCCTTTGCACGATGCTCAAGGGCTTCTCCGGCAGGGAGAGGCAGCACGAGCTGCAGCCCAACACAGAAAAGCCATTTGCTTCCCGAAACGATGCTCGAGCGGCTGACCGAGATGCCTGAAAAATAGGGAGCGCAGTGGTCGGGATCCCGTTCCCCTCAGACTTGATTTTTCCCCAGCAAGCTCCAATTTGGGATTTAAAAGATTAATATTTAAAATCTAGCTGGGATGGTGAATAACATCTGTCATGTCCCAGGTGCTATTGGAAAGGACGGTGCTTGAGCCTGTAGCCAGGGGAAAAAAAAAAAGGCAGAAAAGCCCCTTTAGGGCAAATCCAGGGATTCGCAGGGGACACGGTGCGGGGTGCCCTGTGCTGGTCTCCATCCCTGAATGAGAAGGGAGCTGGGAAACACAGAGATGATGGTTTTTTGGGGGTATATTCAGAATATATTCCTTCCTGCAGCAAATCTGCCTCCTCGCCTCGAGCTTCCCCTTCTCTCTGACAGAACGGCGAGGCCGGTTATTTACCCCGACGGACGCCTTAATTAAAGTGTGCGATTTCAGGGCATTTAAACCATCAAGGAGAGGTCTTGTTTATACAGCAAGTGCACGGGGTAATGGCGATATTAATTAAAAATGTTCTCCTAAGTGAGAGGAAAAAAAAAAATCACTGCGGTGGAAAGCGCTTTGCTGCTCCTCCTCGGCTCTCCAGGACGAGGGGTAACCCGAATCCCTGAGCCTCCTCTGGGGATGCCGACGGGATGGGTACCATCCGCCACTGGGACCCTCTCCACCCAGGGATGTTGCTGGGAAAGCTGAGTTTTGGCTGGAAAACCAAAGTGAGTTTGGAATGGTGGTGGTTTACACCCATTTCCAGCTTGAAGCTGGTGTAGCTGTTCCCACGCGCGGCCAAAACCGCGTCCTGGTTATCGCAGGGAGACCTGCGGATGGGGGGGGCTGCCGCGCTCAGGGCGCGGAGCGGTTTTGAGCAGATACAGGTAATCCCCCATCACGGGTACTGGGCCTGTCTTTCCCAAGAAACTGAATTTCCCAGGAATAGGATGAACCAGGACGCAGCCGGCAGGTGCCTGGGAGTGGATTTGGGGAGGTGAGGAGCCAGCGCTGGACTCTTGACGCGTATGGGGCTGAGCTGGCCCCAGCACCGACCCTGGGCAAGAGTGGCCTCCGTGCAGAGCTCTGAGGTAGGAAAGCGCATCCCTGAGCATCCGGAGGAGGCTCTGGGGTGATTTTTAATTTCTTTGAGGTTTTGCTGCTTATTTTTACAGTTCTGAGCGCCTCTTTTTCACTCCCTCCCTCCTCGATACCCCCAAAATGAGCAGCAAGCGTTGCCGCCAACCATGGGTCTTCCCAGCAATGCCGTTGTCACCCTGTCGATCTCAAGGTCAGGATGAAGCCTGGCGTCGGTCCGCAGCTGAGCCAGCACATCCGCGGGGCGAGAGCGGCCNCATTTCTTTCTGGATTTAAGGCAGCTTCCAAATTCTTGCGCAGCCAAATCCTGGCTGGGGCTGCCAGGAAACCCGGCCAGCAACAAGTACGTGTCGTTTCTGTACCCACAACACAGCCAGAATTGCTGTTGTTCTGCGGGTGCCGATGACGGGACGGAGCTCCAGCCCTCCCGGGGATGCGATCCCGTCCCTTCCCGAGCTGCAGCCGGCACCCAGCCCTGGGTGCTGCCCCGGGGAGGGCGGTCGGGGCTGCGGCATTGCCTCCCCGTCATCGCTGCCTTTTTATAAACAAACAAACAAACAAAAATCCCACCCCAGATTCCCTAAACTTTACCCGCCCGCCCTCCCCATAACCTCCCGCTTTCCCAGCGCAGGGAAGCACATCGGCTTTATCCGCTCCCGCCGGGATTTACGATCCCCGGGACTTCCTGCGCTGCCTTTCAACGCGCTCGCCTCCTTCCCGCCACCGATAAATCAAACCTGTTTGTTTCGGGTTGCTCCTTCTCCGTTTATTTATTTATTTTTATTTCTCCTCCTGCTGCTGGCTCCCTCGGTCCCCGAGGGTTTTGGGGGGCATCGGGGGCGTGGGGGGCAGCAGCAGAGCAGTGAAGCAGCCCCGAGGCCACGGTGAGGGCACGTTGGGTCTCCATGTGAAGCGTTGGTGGCCGGGAATAGGGGAGTCGGGAAAATCCTGCACCGCTGGTACAGACTAAACACAGCTCTCCGTGTCTAAACACCACCAGGACGCNTAAAGTGTGCGATTTCAGGGCATTTAAACCATCAAGGAGAGGTCTTGTTTATACAGCAAGTGCACGGGGTAATGGCGATATTAATTAAAAATGTTCTCCTAAGTGAGAGGAAAAAAAAAAATCACTGCGGTGGAAAGCGCTTTGCTGCTCCTCCTCGGCTCTCCAGGACGAGGGGTAACCCGAATCCCTGAGCCTCCTCTGGGGATGCCGACGGGATGGGTACCATCCGCCACTGGGACCCTCTCCACCCAGGGATGTTGCTGGGAAAGCTGAGTTTTGGCTGGAAAACCAAAGTGAGTTTGGAATGGTGGTGGTTTACACCCATTTCCAGCTTGAAGCTGGTGTAGCTGTTCCCACGCGCGGCCAAAACCGCGTCCTGGTTATCGCAGGGAGACCTGCGGATGGGGGGGGCTGCCGCGCTCAGGGCGCGGAGCGGTTTTGAGCAGATACAGGTAATCCCCCATCACGGGTACTGGGCCTGTCTTTCCCAAGAAACTGAATTTCCCAGGAATAGGATGAACCAGGACGCAGCCGGCAGGTGCCTGGGAGTGGATTTGGGGAGGTGAGGAGCCAGCGCTGGACTCTTGACGCGTATGGGGCTGAGCTGGCCCCAGCACCGACCCTGGGCAAGAGTGGCCTCCGTGCAGAGCTCTGAGGTAGGAAAGCGCATCCCTGAGCATCCGGAGGAGGCTCTGGGGTGATTTTTAATTTCTTTGAGGTTTTGCTGCTTATTTTTACAGTTCTGAGCGCCTCTTTTTCACTCCCTCCCTCCTCGATACCCCCAAAATGAGCAGCAAGCGTTGCCGCCAACCATGGGTCTTCCCAGCAATGCCGTTGTCACCCTGTCGATCTCAAGGTCAGGATGAAGCCTGGCGTCGGTCCGCAGCTGAGCCAGCACATCCGCGGGGCGAGAGCGGCCGCCGGCAGCCGCGGGGGGAAGGTGAGGTGGATTTATGGGGTTTCCTATCAGCGCTATCGATTGTCGGGACCATCTCGGCAGGGGGAGGCGGGATGGAGGGTTGGGTGCTGAGGTGCATCGGGGTTGGGGAGGCTTTTTGGGGAGGGGGAGGAGCGAGGTGGCAGTGTTTAGGGGTGCCGGGGAGCCCTTCCCGATGTCCCCACGGAGCAGGATGCGATGCTTGCCGGCCACGTCTCCAACCTCATCCCTAACCCTGTGTGTCGGGAGATGGCGGCCGCGGCCGCTGCCCCACTCCGAGCTGCTGCTGAGCAGAGATTTTCAGCTGAACTCTGCTCAGAAAGTCACTCTCAGCCTTTTCTCATTTCTTTCTGGATTTAAGGCAGCTTCCAAATTCTTGCGCAGCCAAATCCTGGCTGGGGCTGCCAGGAAACCCGGCCAGCAACAAGTACGTGTCGTTTCTGTACCCACAACACAGCCAGAATTGCTGTTGTTCTGCGGGTGCCGATGACGGGACGGAGCTCCAGCCCTCCCGGGGATGCGATCCCGTCCCTTCCCGAGCTGCAGCCGGCACCCAGCCCTGGGTGCTGCCCCGGGGAGGGCGGTCGGGGCTGCGGCATTGCCTCCCCGTCATCGCTGCCTTTTTATAAACAAACAAACAAACAAAAATCCCACCCCAGATTCCCTAAACTTTACCCGCCCGCCCTCCCCATAACCTCCCGCTTTCCCAGCGCAGGGAAGCACATCGGCTTTATCCGCTCCCGCCGGGATTTACGATCCCCGGGACTTCCTGCGCTGCCTTTCAACGCGCTCGCCTCCTTCCCGCCACCGATAAATCAAACCTGTTTGTTTCGGGTTGCTCCTTCTCCGTTTATTTATTTATTTTTATTTCTCCTCCTGCTGCTGGCTCCCTCGGTCCCCGAGGGTTTTGGGGGACATCGGGGGCGTGGGGGACAGCAGCAGAGCAGTGAAGCAGCCCCGAGGCCACGGTGAGGGCACGTTGGGTCTCCATGTGAAGCGTTGGTGGCCGGGAATAGGGGAGTCGGGAAAATCCTGCACCGCTGGTACAGACTAAACACAGCTCTCCGTGTCTAAACACCACCAGGACGCAGCTCCATGACCGGAGGCCCACAGCCTGTGGGACTTTCCATTGAATCCATCCCGGTGTGACCCCAAAGCAATTTTACCGGCAGCCTTGGGAAAACCCCCCAGCAGGGTCCGGCATCCCGAGGCGGCCCGGGGCAGAGAGCGGCGCAGGAAAGGTGCACGGGGCTGCACATGCAGCATCCCCCGGCCGAGCATCCTCCCAGCCGGGACGGGGACGGGGAGCCGGTTCCGGCTGAGCGCACCCGTGGGATGCCTGATCTGGTCTTTCCACTGGTGACTCACAGAAAAATACTTGCTTTGCAGCGGCCGCTCGGCATGACG
The DNA here is from genome assembly GCA_013400195.1 of Aramus guarauna. NCBI lineage: Eukaryota > Metazoa > Chordata > Aves > Gruiformes > Aramidae > Aramus > Aramus guarauna. The sequence continues at coordinate 698,726 of VXBL01009968.1, forward strand.
GGTGTTTCTGCCTCCGTGCCTTGCTCCTTTTCTTTTTTTTTTTTTTTTTCTTTTTTGAAGATCTTTGGTATGAAAACATCTGGGATCCTGACCTTCCCTCGGAGCTTGCCTCACCTGAAGGCATCTTTTCCCCCCACCGCTGCGCGTGTGCAGGGCTGGCTGTGCGAACCACGCTCCGGTGCCCACCGGGGAAGCAGCCCGGTTGCGCTCCTAGGGTTGAATTTTTTTGGCATTATTATTTTTGAGTGGCTCTTATACAACGGCGGAGGAAGCTTGGAGGGTTTCCACCGCCCCATGCCAGCTCCATGCGTACTGGTTTCGGCATGCCCACCAGTGCCGCTGGCTGCACCGGGCCCCCCCAAAACCTCTGGGCAAGGTTTGCGGCACAACCTGGGGTGACGGGACGGGGGTGTAAGTGAACCCGAGTGTTTCTGGGTGTCCCCGCTGTCCCCAAGGCCAGGCAGGACGGGGTGAAGCAGGACCTCAGTTCAGCTCCTTGCTGCCTTGTCGGGAGCAAGCAGGATCCACCGGTAGCTTTGGGTTAAAACACTCAAAACTGTGACCGATGCCGATTTCCACTCCGGGTTCCTGCACTGCGCTGCTTCCCAAATACTTGCCTTTCGCCTCCTCTTCCCCCCATCCCTCAGAGGGCAGGGATGGAGCTCAGCCCCTTCCCGGTGGGACCAGCCTGTCCCAGCCCCAGATGGTTGCAGAAGGAGCCTGGGGCAGCTCTATATTTAACTGAATTGGCTTTTTAAAATGTTTTTTCTTGGAGTTGGGCACAGAGAGGGATGCTCCTCGGTGCTTGCTGCCGTGAGCTTGCCTGCCTGCCTTTTCACACCTTCACCCTTTTCTTACGGAGTGCTGACCCTGCCACTGCTCTCTGGAAAGCAGATTAGTATTGGGATTTTTTGGGGGATGGTTTAGTTTGGAAGTCAGGATGGAAAATAATTTCCAACCCCCAAATTAGAAACAGAATAATAATAAAGAAGCGCCTTGTTTTGGAGGGGGTGGTGTGTGTCATCCCGCAGCAATGAGAAGCTTGTGCTGAAGAGGAGCAAAAGGCTGTGATTTATTTTTTTAATGCTACCCAAAGGACTGACTTGGCTCTGGGATGCTGCTCTTGCTCCCTCGGTACCCATCGACGGGGACAGCCGAGCTGCCATGGGCAGGGGACGCTCACGGGTGGGTGTGGGGAGGACCGTATCACCCAAGTTAGTTGTTGTTGCACTTGTTTTTGTGGAGAAAAGGAGATTGTGCGGTGTGGTTTTCTGCCCTGCTCTTCCCCAGGGGATTCGGATGCAGAGCTGATGTTAAGTGATGGGATGGGAGCCGATGTTTTGCCGTGCCGGGCTGGAGGGGGGCGTGAGCAAGCGATGGTTTCTCCTTGGGACTATATATATATTTTTTTTTTATTATTATTATTTTTTTTCTTCAATGCAGTGGATTAGAGCAATTTCACTGTCGGTGCTCTCTACGGTCCCTATCTCCAAAAAACCATCAGGTCCTATGAAAACTGGTCCTACTCTTGGAACAAGAAGTTGTGCCAGGGCAGTAGCTGGTCCTGCCTGGGAGGAGCTCATCCCTCGGTCACCAGCCGCCACAGCATTGCCAGAAACCCCTTACAAATAATTTATTTTAAAAAATATTTGCGGGAGATTCTCCCTGTGTGCAGGAGCAGTGGCTGCTAAGGGGCTCAAAGACCCAATTTAGAGGCTGAATTTAAAGCCTTCACCCTGCCGTATTTCTCTCCCCGTTGGGTATAACACGTCATGCTCCCAAAAGCGGTGACCGAGCCGGGGTGCCCCGTCTGCCTTCGGGGTGCCCCCAGGGCTGGTTTTGGGAGAATCGGTCCGTGTGGAGCCAGTCGCTGCGATTTAATAAGACACTTATTGTATGTTAAATATCAACAGCTGATAGGAAACATGTGTCCCGAGGATTAACAGCCGTGTAAAAGATAAAGCCGTGAGTTAAACCTCCAAACAACGTGTTTCAAATAACCCACCGCCGCTGCAATCCGGAATGACCGGGGTAAGGAGGAGTGGGATGGGGAAGGTAAAGCATGTGTCACGGATCACCGTGTCCCGATAACCTTGGGACCGGTTTTCTCCCAGCGAGGTGATGCCCAGGGATGCTGGATGGCACAGGAGCAATGTCAGCTCCTTCTTCCCCCCTTTCTTCCTCCCTTTCCACCTCTCCCCCTTCTTATTTTTTTTTCCCAGGCCCCAATTTCTCCCCTGTCGAGGCAAACGCTTTGGCTAATTAGCAAAACGTGTCAAAGAAAATGATTAATGTCCCGGGAGGAGGTTTAGCTGCCTTTGTGCCGGCGTTGCCTGACTTCTGCTCTTAAAGGTTTTATTAAAAGATAAGGGAGCTCGTGACGGGCGAGCGAAGCATGTGCTCTCCTGGGTGTTAAAGGGTCGGAGAAGGGGGGGACATGGGGCGGATCGGGGTCATCCTCGGAGGGAGAGGCAAGGGCTCGTGTTTCCCTACCTCCGTGCACGACCGTCACCGTGGTGTCTGGCCTTGGCAGGGGAAAAGCCATTAAAAAACGGCTGAATGCCTCCTTTATTCTTCCAGGGGCAGGTAATTTAATCTCATCGTCCAGGTTATGAATGTTTCTGTGTTACGGGGTTTTGCGTGGGTGCGTGCTCCGGGAGTAACGCTTGAGGGGTTCTCGGGGATGCTCGGCGTGGGGGCCCCAGGCTGGTGCTGAGTCCAATGCTGGGCAGTGGGGACGGGGCACAACCAATACAGCAACCCCCAAAACGCATACTGCCTGCAACCCAAACTCCTGCAAACCCCGCAAAACCAGCAGCCTTTGCAGCGGAGTCTTGCAAAAAGTAACAACCACTGGCGGCTGCCGCCGCGGGATCACGAAAACCAGAGCCGGCAGTGCCATGGCATCCCCGTGCCGCGCCAAAATCCCAGCCAGGACATCAGCTCTGGGAGCAGGAAGAAGACGAGGGCGATGGGAGCTCCATCACCAGCACAATTTTTAATTATTTAAACTACAAACAATTCCAAAACCCAGCAGATATCGATGCCTGCGAGCGCAGAGGCCTGAGCTACTCGCCGCATGTCAGAGGGGTTGCCGGGGGGTGGGGGGGCTGCAGGGGCTGCTCCGCGAGGTTTTCCTCCAGCAAACAGACCTCTGGGCTTAATAAGCTATTTGTAAAACTCGCTCTGGATAAACAAGAGGCCGTGTGTCAGGCTGAAGGCGGCCTCACAGGGCTCTGCCGCGTGGGGTGGGACCTCAATGCAGAAATATTTTCAAGATAAACAGAGGAAAATGAGTCCTGGAGGAGGCCGGAGCTGCTGGCAGCGGCATGCTGCTCCTCTCGGAGATATTTCGGGGCAGAACTTGGCTTTCTGCATGTTGTGGCTGAAAGATGCTTTTTTTTTTTTTTTTCCCTCCAAAGGGAACCTCGCCTGCTTCTGATTCAAAAATAAACCTGAGGAGCGGTTGGCAGTGAAGCCAGCGGTGGGGAGAGGTGCAAAGCTGGGGATTTGCAGGGGAGTTTTGGGGTGAAGGCGAGGAGCCGGGATGCACGGCTGCTGGTGCAGAGCCGCCCTCCATGGGGAACTCCCTTGGGGCAGCGGGCCGAGGTGACCATATCGGCAATATCAGCAATATCATCGGCAATATCATCGGCAATAGTAGCAGCAGAGCCGCCTCGCCTGGCTGCGGGTGCCTCCTGCCCTCCGTCGGCTCCTCCGCTCTGCCATGCAGGGAGCAGCAACGCTGTGTCGCCCAGGGCAGGATACGGGCACTGCCCTGCCTGGTGTCGGCTGGAGCTCAGGGAATGGGCTGGGCTCCATCCCTCCATCCTGGTTATCCCTCCATCCCCGTTATCCCTCCATCCCCGTTATCCCTCCATCCCTCCCTGCCCATCTGGAGCAGCAGCAGAGGTGATGCTCGGCAAGGCGGGACAGGAGAAGCGCCCTGGGGCCCGGCGGGCTCTCACCGCAGCATCCCTACACCTGGAAGACGGCGGCCAAAACGCAGCATCTGTGCTCGGGGTTGGGGATGGCCCAGCGGTGACTTGGGGGGTGACTTCCTTCTCCCCGGTTATGGGCCTGGTCTGGAAACTCTGCGACCGCGGGGCGATGCCCGGCTTGGGGCACCGTGGCTGGGACCCGCCGGCAGCCGAGATCTCCTGGCGTATCTCTCCCTCTCTTCCCCACCCCCAGCAAATTTAATTAAAAGTCATTCAGATTCCTTTGAAAGAAAATGTCATCCGTCGACACAATTACACTTTAACTAACCAAAGCTGTTACAGTTCCTATATATATTGGAATCAGGCTGTCGTTATTAGTTCTAAGTAAGTAATTTATTCCCATTATTGTGTTCAAATTACAGGATATTACCCCCTGGGGAAATAATCCTGTTATTTGAAATGTAAAAAAGAATTCACATGGACAACAATGGATTCCTAAATGAACCCAACAACAGTCCCCAATCCAAGCGCAGCACCACTTGCCTCGGTAGAAAAAAAACATAAAGTTGCTTTTAAAAAAATGCTCTTTTCTCCTCTCTTTTCCTTCTCCCACCCCAACGGAGGTGAATAGGGCTCCTCCTCTTCTTCAGAAGCCTCTATTTATTGAGGGAATCCTGGATCTGCAGGAATTTGGTGGGGAGCATGGGGAGGGGGGTAGATGTATGCGGGTGTCCCCCGTTACTGCGGCGGTGCGGGGGGAGCCCCG
>VXBL01009969.1:0-27421 GCA_013400195.1 Aramus guarauna
CGCCTCCCGCCGCCCGCCTCATGCCCGCGGCGCTGCGAGAGGCGCTCCGCGGGGCCCAGCAAACAGCCTGCCGGGCCTCCCTCGCCGCTGGGCCGCCGCCCTCTCCCCGCCTCCTGCCGCGCCGCTGGGAGGCCGGGCCGGGCTGGGTGAGCGGCACCTGCTGCCGGGCCGCGACGAGAGCTGACGGGGGAACCGCCCGCCCCGGCGCTCGCCGCGTGGTGAGGGCCCGGCCCGGCCTTCGCAGCGGCCTTCGGTGGCGGGCGGCTGAGGGACGCGGGGGACGCGCCGTGCCGTGGACTCCCGCCCCGGGGACGAAGGCCGCCGCAGCAACACCCTGCCCAAATACCAAGACATTACCGTCTGCGGCTGGGGCTAGACGGGAGGCACCGCGCTGAAGCGGTCTGGGCGACAGGTCCTCCCGGCCTGGCAAAGGTTTTGCTGCCATCTGAGAAAATCTCCGGGTGCTTATGGACGTTTACTGTTCAAGTCCCCCCATGGCTTTGTAGGTGTAGGTCCCCCCACCCTGTCTTTGTGGGTGGAGAAAAGGAGGTCGTTGGAGAGCTTTTTGCCAAGGCTCACAAACTCAGTCTGTGGTGGAGTTGGTAGGAACCTTAATTTCCATCCTATGTTCTAATTACGAGATGTTTCCTCCCACCCCGCAGTTACTTTTATGCAGATGAAGTAATCTACCTCTCACCATCCCACCCGGCCTTCTGTGCTCCTGCCGAGGCGGCTGAGCTCCAGGAGGCTGCTTAGAGGAGATGAATGAAACTCTGGTGTTGTGATTACGGCTTGTGAGCTGACTGAGCATATTGTGTACAAGATACGACATACAGCTATTGCTACTCACAGACTGGAAGTGTGTGTATATAATTGTTACTCGCTCCTGTTCTACTATTGACATTCATAAAAAACTCTTCCAGTACCCATCGGAAAATGCGCTAAATTTTGGAACTAATCTATGCAAGTCCTACACAGAAATGAGCCTGGAGGGCCACTCTGCTGGGTTTATTTTTCCAATAAATTGTGATTGGACATGTCCCAAATGCTTGGACAAAAGATTGTAGAGGAACTGGGCTATGTTCCCTTCCTATGTATGCTTCAATAAACCCTCCCTCTTAGAGCTGACGTGGTCTATAAGTGCAATGGCGTGATTTTGTCTGTTCAACTCATTCGGTACGAGGTCTGTTGAATTCCTCAGTGTGTCTCATCCCCTTCTTAGGCATAAGTTTCGAGGGTTCAGCCCATGGCTCTCTCCTCTGGTTAGTTACTTAGCTGTGCAGAAGGAGTTTGAGACCTCTACTAGGAAAATTAAAATGCTTGCTCCCTCAGTCCTAGACATGCTGATGTTGTTTCAGAAATGTCAGAGTGGTGTCCAAATGTGACCATGAATATTAATTTAATAGAGGAAATCAGTGAAAACAAGGCTAGAAGAATTAGACACTTGCAGTGCTACTTTGCTGCTTATTATGGAATTCTTTGCTGGTGCCTGAGGACGTATGAGTCAGTTAAAAGCACTGCAGTGCTGGAGAAAATGGTTCTCAATTATCAGAGTAAGAGAGAACAGAATAATACAGAGTGGAATTGATTTTGAAACTACTTAAAGTCACAAGAGAGTTTCACATTAACTTTTTTTTTTCCTTAGTATTCTATAGTTCCCGCTGAGTTTGTGTAAAGGATCTTTTTGACCTCATCTCCTGTTTAGAAGAGATGGTGGTTCTGTAAACCTACAGTACCTTTGTAATTGATTAAAGCGTGCCAGTTAGAAGCACGAATTAAGTCTGCTCAAATCTGAGGTTTACTCAGGATGAAGTGAGTTGCTTGATGTCACGGCATTGCGCATTGATAAAACCTCATTTCCTCTCTATTGCTTTAGGAAGCAAGTTGCTTCTCAGTTAAAACAGACGTTTGGGAGTCAGAATCCAGGATTTTTCTGTCCCATGACCACAACCCCCCAGTACAGCAGTAGTACCTTGGAAGGGGAGATTGTAAGTGTTAAAAGTCATTCTCAGGGTAGGACAGTCAGGGGCTGGGGCTTCATACACCTCCAGAAGTTCCCACATCTCTCTCTTCCTCTGGGTTTCGTTCCCCATTGTCTATCCACAGTCTTTCCCACATCGCTCTTCTTCAGGTTTTGCTGAAACTCAGGATTTCCGTAGCTTCTCTGGGACTTTCACACGTTGCACAACACTTCCCTGGTCAGCAAATGGAGGAAAAAGTTGTTAATAAATGAGAAAACGCTCATGGGATTAATCAGTACCTAAAAGCGAGAAGAAGGAAAACAGGAGCAGCCGCCCCATTCTGAAACCAGAACCTCCTTCATTTCCAGAATCTGTATTTGCGTAACTATAACGTAATAATACAGAATAGCACAAGTTTATAAATGGCATTTTTTCTATAAAACTGGCTTCCTGTACATGTTAACTCTGATTTCCCTTCTGTCTTCTTCATGAAACTTTGCCAAGCCAGACTTCTTTAGCAGCTTTGCATCACGGTTACCTCTTTTTTTTTTTTAAGTTAAAAAACGGCACATTCATGTTGTCAAAATTTCTTTACCTTCTCAATTATGTTTTGCATTTAATTATCCATTTCTGCTCTCCCCTTACAGCTACAGCTGTTTTCCATGACTTGACTATTTTCTGCCTGTGACGCAGAGAATGCCTCTTTTATTCCTGCAGTTGTCCAACGAGCTGGCCAGCCCCTGTAATCCAACCTTCTGGGCCTGGGAAACCTGCGTTTCACAGCAGCCCACTTCTCAGGTAACCACTGCCCAAAACTCTCTTGATCCATCTTGTTCTTGACATATGCCAGAGCAGATAACTGATTTCAGAAGAATGTCACCACTTTTAGTCTCTGTTGCTTTTGTCTTCTTAAATAACTGCTGCTTTTCTTGAAGATCCTGAACATTAAGTTTACTTCTTGCTGGCTTTCTGAGTATGTTTTGCAGGTAGACCCACATCCTTTCCTTTCTTCACTTAACCACAAGTATGATCCCTGATTCCAAACTGACATCCTCGAAATGTCTAGATGATTTGTCATCTCTTTCTTTAGCCTCCACCTGGCATTATTTTCCCTTTTTAGCCACATTTTGTCCATTAACTTTTTCATCTCAGAATCTTGTGCTGCTTCTGCCATTATTTGTGTAGAAAAGCCTACATACTATATACGACAAAGCTCGTACGACAGTGTACATTTTGTTAATTTATGTTACCACAGCAACTGAGTTGCGTGAAAATGTAATGTTTCATTGTTTGGTACTGCACGTTGGTATTCTGGTAAAAAGCTAGGGAAACATTAGGATCCTGGCAAATACAAAACTGGTCTAGAAAACATAAGGTACAGCTGGGTGGGGACAAAAGCAAGCTGCTAATCCTAGGCAGGTATGAAAAATTGCACAAATGCAGGAAAAGGAACAACTGATGAAAAAGTAATCTTCCAGAAAGGAATCCGTAAGTCACAAGCTGAATATGAGTCAGCAAAGTGTTTTCATGGCGAAACCAGCAAACATCCCAGGAAGATGTACGTGTGGGAAGCAGTCCATGGGCTCTGTGTGGTATTGGTAGGTGTGGTGGGTTCACCCTGGCTGGAGGCCAGGTGCCCCCAAAGCCGCTCTGTCACTGCCCCCCTCAGCTGGGCAGGGGAGAGGAAATATAACGAAAGGCTCGTGGGTCAAGATAAGGACAGGGAGAGATCACTCACCAGTTACTGTCATGGGCAAAACAAACTCAGGTTGGGAGAATTAATTTAATCTATTACAAATCAAATCAGAGTAGAGGAATGAGAAATAAAATCAAATCTTAAAACACCTCCCCTCTCCCTTCCCTTCTTCCCAGGCTCAACTTCACTCCCAGTTTCTCTGCTTCCCCGTCTCCAGTGGCACAGGAGGACAGGGAANCTGCCCCTCCTTCTGCACTGACCTTGGTGTCTGAAGAGTTGTTCCTCTCACATCTTCTCACTCCTCTTGCTGGCTGCAATTCCTGCTATGTTTTGGGGTTTGGCTTTTTTTTTTACCCTTCTTAACTGTTATCACAGAGGTGCTACCACCGTCACTGCTGGGCTCGGCCTTGGCCAGCAGCGGGTCCGTCTTGGAGCTGGCTGGCATTGGCCCTGTCAGACACAGGGGAAGCTTCCAGCAGCTTCTCACAGAAGCCACCCCTGTAGCCCCCTTGCTACCAAAACCTTGCCACACAAACCCGATACGGTAGGACACCATGGAAGGGCTAGTTTTGTGCACCATAGCTCAAGAAGTATGTGAACCAGCAGGAGACCGGGCAGGTGGCAACAAGAATGAGCAGAAGATGGGAAGACTAAAGAAGCTGGAGTTGTTCAGGCTAAAGAAAAGAAGACAGAAGAAAGACATGCTAAGACTCTTCATCGACTTAAAAGGCTGTTGAAAAGAGAAAGGGAATAATCTGTTCTTGGTAGGTAAGATGTAATGGACTTAAATTGCATCAAGGAGGAAAAGCTTTTTTAATGGTAATGTTAGTGAGGCACAGCTTTACATTACAGAGGGTGTAATGGTGTCGCCATTACGGGATGTCTTTAAGTGCATACTGGGCAAATAGTAAGTACTATTGATCTGGCATTGGAGTTGAAGGATGGACTAGGTGACTAATCAAGGTCCATTCCAGACCTATTTTTTTGTAATTACATATAACCTAAGGGTTCTCATTAATCATCATTCCTTTATTCAGTTCCACTGTACATTCTGCTTTCTTACCAAGTAGGATCCTCTGTCAGTCCTGTGTTCTTTGGAGGACAAAAAAAGTTTTGTCCCATTTTACTTTGAATGTAGTCAAAGACCAAAGCCTTTCTTGTTTTCCTGGCAGCCCGTGGCGGACACAGGCTGGTGAGTTGTACTGCACTGAGCTGCTGAGGTAGCTGTGATAATTTCATGTGAGTCAAACATGCAATAAAAATTATTTAGGTGACTGTTGTCGGTCTATTCAAACACGTTCCACATATACCCTACATAATGTTAACATAAATCTGTGATTCTTCAGACATATACTAAATAAAATTACTCAATTCATAAAATATTGTTGTATCCCAGATCTACCTATTGCACACCTAAATTCTCCAATCTCTACTGCTAGGAACCCATAGAAGTTTTTAATGTGAACTGTATGATGTTACTTATTTTCTAAGCATGATTTGCTTTTGCTAAGTCTTGTATATTTTAAAAAATGTAGTTTAATATTCACTCATAAATAAATAGCTTATACTAAGAACAATTGGCACTTATTTACTTGGCAGATCTGGTCAACAGTCAGCATACTTGATAGATTTTCTATTTTTCTAACTGTGTTAACTAGTCTAATTATTACTTCTTTCTACAAACTTTTGCTGTTACAGCCTTAAATCAGCATGTCTGTGAGACCAGACCCATGCACATTTTGGGCACCCTAGAATAAAAAAGCTATTGCAATAATTACCAATGCTGAATATATTACTTGTAGAACTTTTAAAGACAATGTCCCTCAGGAGTTTAAACCTGCCTTTTTTCTCCTTAAGGACAACTTTGGCAAATTGTATAGTCCTCCTTTCAGAGAATGAGGATTTTCTTCCTGTAACTTCTTGTTAAAGTTTAACATTGTGCTTTTCTACACAAAACATGTACTGCCCATACACCTGTGCTGATCAACACATTCATAGGTGATGTGGAGGAAGAAGCGAGGAATAAAGGTATAAAATTTTCTGATAATATTTGGATTCTTAGGGTCATAAAAAGTAAAATCTAACAATGAAGAACTATTGACCTCATGACGCAAAGGACATTGGAGCTGTAATGCAAATGTCAGTGTTCAGCTGTGGCTGAACAAAATAGGTATTAAGAAAAGAACAGAAAACAGAAAGCATCATTATGCCACTGTGCAAGTGTATGATGCTCCAGTTTTTGTGTACGATGCTCCAGTTCTTGCCTTCATGTCTCAAAAGAGATGTGGTAGAACTAGAAAAGACTAATACGGATGATCTGGGATATGGGAGAGCTTTTCCATGAGCTGTGGCTGGATAGACAGACTCTTCAGCCCGAAAAGGACATAGCCAAGAGAGGGTGCGGGAGGGATCCGTAAACCATGGACGGCACAAACAACATGAATAGACTAACCGTCTCTCTTAAGATGGGTGTTAGGGAGCATCAGATAAAACTGTTAGATGTCAAGTTTCTGAGAGACAAAAGGAGAAATTCCCTGAAACTACCAATGGTTTAAAAAAGCAAGTGGATATGTTCATGTAATAAAAATCCATCTAGAGCCATTAAAAGCTAAGGTGCAGAGATGTCTGTTAAAGCAAGTCCCCACGACAGCCCCAAGCCCCAAGTTCCAGCCCTGCTGGAGCCTTTATACGTGTGTTTAGTTCTTGTGTTTGGCAGAGGACATCTTCAGCTGGCCACTGTCAGAGAGAGGTCCTAGGCTGGACCAAGAGATGTGTCCCAGTGGGAGCATTCTTACTTTATTGTTTATTAGCTTGCTCCCTGAGAAAGCTCTGAAACTCTTTGACTTGTCCAGGGCTGTGCTTCTGCAACCTTGCAGCAGTGCGGGAGACACTTAGCCTGGGAAGGGATCAAAAGAATAAGCAGGAGGCAGAAATTTGCCTTTGGTAAGTCAGAACATTTTTTTTTTTTTTTTTTTTAAGTAAAAAAAATGCCTCCGACATCTATGGACACAGACAAGTGTGGACACATGCCTGACTCCATTATCACCTTCTCCTCCATCATGAAAAAGCTAAGCAAAATCCTAAGGCACTTTGAGGCCACAAAATGGGTCAATAATGCTGGGGGTGGGGGCAGCAGTGGAGAAATTCCCTTGCTGTGCCTGCCAGAGAGTGAATCAAGTAGATGCAAACCTATTTTCTGCAGCTGGGAGACATCACTTGGGGGATCCCTGAAGTGGGTCAGGGCGGGGGTCATGCTCACTGTTCTCAAAATTTCTGGAGCATCAGCAAGAAGGAGAATTATCCACTGTCAACTTATCCAGAGGTATGATTGAAAACTAGCATGGGAGTCTTCTTCCCAGCAGAGCACAGGAAAGCAAGAGTCTGATGTTTGAACAAGTCTGTCTGACAGGAATGTTAAACAGGCTTTCACTTAGCAGGATGCCTACACGTTGGCTTCTGGAGAGCAGGAAGGACAGAAGTCACCTCAAGCAGCAGCTTGCTGGATAGCTGTGAGACATTGAGCAGCAGAGGAGGAAGGTCAGTGCTGAGGGATTCTTCATACCTACGATCCCCTTTAGACTGGGGAGAGCGCTAGGAGAAGGTAATGAGGAAAGCCAGTGTTAGCATCAGAGAAAGAATTTTGCCCCTGTTTTAGGAAGAAGGTCTTTATTACCCCATATATTCGTCTATTGCTACTGTCATGTTGTGGTTTAATGAATAAGGGAGAGAAGGATGTGGGAGTGTAAAATGCCTTCATCCTATTTATTTACTATTGGATGTTTGCATTTTGAAGCAATGAAAATTCAAACAAAATTAGTTGCTACAGCTTTTCAAATTTTGAGTCAAAAACATTGAGCACTTTTGGATGCATAAATTTTACAGAATTTTCATTAAGTAAAATAATTTTTGTTTCCATCCTTAGTTGGGTTTTTTTGATTCTGTGATTAGGAAAAAAAATTCACTCTGAAATTTCCTTTAGTTTATCTGAAAATATTTTAAATGCCAAAAATTAAAATAAAAGAGCACTTGGATGATAATTTTCAGATAATCAAATGTTGACCTTAGCTCTTTTATTTTCTTCACAGCTGCCAAAAATTGGCAGAGCACTGCAGAGGAACAAACTCTGTTTGGTCCTTCTGCAGCCAATATAGCTCTTAGTCACATACTGCTGTTTCACCTGACAGTATTTTTTATAATAAGTTTTATAGCTCAGTACCATGGGTAGCTGGTGCTTTTGTAAGGTGAAGTGATACCATTTTGTTTCCTTCGTTTTGGTAAATTCTGATCTTACTGACACACAAAAAAAAAGAATCAATGCTTGTGCTTTCTTTCCAGGGTGGTGGTGGTGGGAGCGGGGTTATTTCATATCTAGTTCTGCTTCATGGTGGCTTAGAAGTGAACACAACACAGCAGTTACCACAAGTGAACAAAATGGCTTTCAAGTGCAGTGAGAATTCATTTTTTTCAGGAACTGTGCAATTTGGCCAAAAGCTGCTAACTACACACTACCATTTTCTTAGTGATTTTGCGTATCATTAATGAGAGAGCAGTAATATCTTCTCTCCTAATGGTTGCTGTTCCTTATACCTCATCTCCTGGGAGATCTCTACTTTCTTTATTCCTTCCACTTACAAAATTTTTCTGACCCCTTTTTTGAACAAAGCCCTGAAAGTAAAAAAGCATTAAATTTTCTCAGTTTGTATTTATTTATTGTATTTGAAATAGCAACACTATGATAGTTGGTACTGAGCATCCATGTTCTCTGAATTTGCTTCAGTTTGATTTCTTTGCCAATTTTTGAACCAACAGAACAGGTTCCAGTGTCTATATTTTAGTGGGGAGACAATAATGACTTTATACAATTATCTTTTTATCTGCTCCAATCTTTGAGCCTCTTGGGGCTTATTCCAGCATTCCTGGTGACCCTTTATGTCCTTATAAGCAGACTCATAGAAATCATAGAAAACAGTATGAGAAAAGACATCATTTGGTGCATCTTTATACTCCACAGCAGGATCATTTCCACCTAAATTAGTCCTGGAGGTGTTTGTCCTTCTTCTTGAGAATGCCTGGTGATGCAGACACCATACACTCTATGTGCAAAATGCTCCGGCACTGACTGGTCTGTACTGTTTGAATAATTTCTCTGGGAAATGTCTTTCAAATAGTCATTGTGGGATGAATTCTCTAAGTGTAGATGTCTACGGGTATATATCTACAAATACTGTAGATTTCAAAGTTTCTGTTAGAAGAAGTGGAGATCTGGATCTTGATTCAGTTGTATACAGATAGGTGTTCAGAGCCATCTGAGATGGAAAGAGCACTCCTAATGTCTCACCTATGGCAAAACCCATTTCTCTCTGTCTCATCCATAGGACAAGTATGGAATGCAATTTATTCCTTTCCTCTTTGTCACGCTCTTTACCATTATTTATCACATTGCCTCTCATCTTCTATAGGTTAACCAAGTCCACTGTTTCTTTAAACTCTTTTTGTTCTCAAACCATTTTTTTTTGTTCCTCTTTGGACTCCTTCCAGCTGGTTGGCATAGTTCTCATAATAAGGAACTCGAAACTAAACACGTGGTGGAAGAGAGACTGCATGGTGTTAAATGTACACTGCATGAACCCCAGCTTATCTTTTAGGACAGTGGGCGGGGAACTTAATCAGAGGAAAAGCTCTCTTCCATTACATCACCACTGAAGCAAAAACAGGACATGCAGCTATGTAGTGCTCACTTCAGGCTATACTTACCGTAAAGCTGAGGGCTGGAGACCAGTGAGCCACCAGGCCTGGTAGGAGAGGATCAAAATCAGCAACCATCATGTCAGCAAAAGCGTGCTGGCTGTTTCTCGATGATTTATGTCTACAATGCCTTAAAAAAGATGCTTGCAAAAATAAGGTGCCAGAAGTGCTCTTAAGAAACTTTATTATCTCGATCACTAGTTGAAGAAGGTATTGCCTTCATTCTTGAAGTTGTGGAGTAAATTTTCGAGTTCATGTGTGGGGGAGGAATACTGACAGGATTTTTTGCATATATCTAAAAAGCAAGTTGATCTAAAAATATGCTCCATTGTAGCTCAGTGTTCAGAAATATTACTCTTTTCAGTTCTATTTTTATAAACAGCTTAAATGATTTATAATAGTTCCTTAAAAAAATTCCTTATTACTCTAGTACATCTTATGATGGAGGATAATTGTTTCTGAATCTTCTAATTGTTCGTGTGTCAATCAATCTATAAGAAGCTCAGAACAGTTTTGTGAGAATAACGGAACAAACTTCAAGTGGAGAGAGCTGTCTGAGGTCAAAGGTAATACAAAAAAAAAATGCAAATGACCAAAGTGATATTAGGAATGTGGGAGAGTACACGAGTATCTGCAAATAGTGCTTGTAGTAAATCCATACCACTTTGATCATAGCTTGATTTTATTAGCATTATGATACTAATAATGACTATAATGCACATGTAACCTGGGACTCTGGACTTCACAAGAATATAGCTGGTTTAGAAAAAACATCATATTTTGAAAGATGAAAAACAAGACAGAAGATAGAAAACGTACTTCACACACTGTTGCCACTTTGTTCATCTAGAAACATCACATTTAGATCCTGTTGCTTTGGTGTTCTGGGGTCGGAATCATCTGAGAGGAAAGATCGGACATTCTCTTCTCTGTGGAGACAGAGCTGAATTAGATTTTCAAGTCTGAACTGTTCTTGCATCTCCAGATCCTCAGGGCAGGGCCCGCGGGAGGTTGGAGTGGGCTTTTTCATCAGTTGTTTTGATGCAGAGCCAAGATCCTGGGTGAGTCCCAGCTACGGCATGTGACCTGACACATGGGCTGAAGGCTTTTGTGTTAGAAACCTTGCGAGAAATAACTGGGTTTGTGATTCTGAAACTGAAGGCCAATTAACACCTTGATTGGATACCCTCTGCTTTGTGGTATTGCCTAATAATATGTAAGATTTTCCACTTGCATCATATATTGCAAAGTGCTGTGAATTCATGTTGTTATTCATTAATAAATCTCTCCTGCAGTATCTTACTATTGTTACTACTACCTGATATAGTTTTAAAGGTAAATTATTGGCAAATCTGTATCGGTTTATTGTGATGTACTGACTGCTTCTAAGTTTCTCCATGGCCTTTTGGGTGTGAGTTTTGTAAAGTAAAAGTAAAGCTTTACATTGCTCAGGACTTGCTGACATAAAAGACAACCTGCTGCTTCTAGTAATTCAATTATTATTTATTGTTTGTATTATTGTTAAACGTAAAGGCTTAGTAGTAGTAGATCACGGACTCATTCTAGGTGTTGTACAAACATAGAATAAAAAGAGGAAGTCTGTCCCCTCCACAGCACCTAACAAGAGAAGATAGATGGATGCCACAGCCAAAGGCATGTGATCTGAACAACCATAGGTTTTGGAGATATGAAATGAAATATTTCAAGATTTATATGTAGACAATTCCAGTTTTCTCATTTGAAAGTGACTGTTCTACTGAAACTGTATGGTGAAAAAACTAAAAATTATCCAAACCAAATTGAAATCTCTTTTTAAACCCAAGTCTTTTTTTTTTTTTTNTTTAACCCCAATTTTTTTTTTTTTTTTTTTTTTTTTTTTTTTAGTTGACATGAACACTTCATATCCTGATTTGGGGTGGAGAATTTTTTTCAGTTCTTGAAAATTTTCCCCAGGTGAGAAAAATTTTCCCATCAGCCTCTTCCCCAGAGGACAGCGAGATGAGGGAAGGCTCTTCGGGTCTTGTGGCACAGCCAGCACGAACACAAGGATGCGTACAGTAAACTGTACAGCTCATTTTTCATGAATATCAAGCAATTTTATAATCAATTTTCCTGATTTTGACTTCTTCCAAGTAACACCTAATAGCAATTTCTAAACATGACAGTAGTGTTCTTCAAAATTTAGAGTGAACCATGTTGCAGGTGACCTGTGTTGAAGGACAGCTTCTCTCTAGAAGCACGGTGAGAAGCAATGTTATGAACAAACTGAACGGCTCACTGCGTAGCATTTGAGAGGTAGGATGTGGAAAAGGCCCTGACACTGGTTCTCTTTTTCTCTTGTCAAATGTCAGGTTAATTTTAGTTACCACTGTTGCTTTTACTTGGTCTTTGTTCTATCTGTAGTTGGTCTGAATTTGCTTGAGCTTGGTAGACTATTGAACCTAAGGCAGAGCTGACACTAAGCAGGGTTGATTCTGTGTTAGCAAAGATTTGTTATTGTTCAGACACACTGTTGTGGGGTGAAATCTCACCACTTATTTAAAAGTGACAGTGTGAAAAGATTAACAAGTTAAAGAGGCATAATGAATTCTGATTTGATGTTTTAATGTATCCTATTGCAAAATTCACTGGATTGGTTGCTGTGTGTGCAATTTGCCAAAATTACTTACACAAAACACTTTATGAAAGGGTAGTATCTTAGGCAGAGGTGAAAAGACAGCTCAGAAATGCTTTCCTAACCCCAACATACTTGCCCCACGCTAGACCTGCCCTAAAAAGAAATGATTAATCTTTTGCATGTCTTGAAGTCCCCAAAAGCATTGCTGCATTTCAGTGGCTATACAACACATTAACTACAATGTGTTGTGATCACCACCCTGGTTCAAGTAAAAATAATACTGCAATGATTTATTACAATCCAAAATGAATTTAGTGCAGGTCTAGAGGAATATACATAATGCCGGATGGAAAGCTGCTTCTCTGTCAGCAGCAGAATGTGGGTTTTCAGTAAACGAGGACATTTGGTGATGTTTCAGCTTTCACAGATGAAAGGTAAGAAAGATTTACATTTATACCTAAACAAGCACAGCATGGGGGAGGCTCATCTGCCTCACTGCTTGCGGCAACTGTTCAAACGAAAATGAACACTTGTTAAGAGTTCTGCTCTGGGCAGTGCTAAGAGTCCACACCGCTCACTGCGCCGATGGCCCCAAGAGGAACACACCTTAGATGTCTGCCACAGCACGGTCTAGCTAACAAGCGTATCCTCAGCTTCAAAGGGTTATGGAGTTCAATGAATTGCTTATTGATCATACATGAAAGAGCTCAGCAGATAGTGGTGGAGGTTCCACCTTATACCAGAAACATCCATACAGTGTCCTAGGGAGAGACACAGGTTGATAATGAAACATTAGTACAACTACTAACCCAGCAGGAGGCAGGGAGGTGGGAAGAGTCTGGGCCATGTATCTACCTTGGTACCGGAGCACTTGTGTTTCTACTTTTAATGAAATCCTGGCCAATTTGGGACAGGCCTCTGTTGCAAAATCCTCAATGCATTTGTCTTACTGGAGGCAAATATCTCTTGGTGTTTGCGGCAGGGATGAGTGCAGAGCCAGTTTCCTCCTGGGACAGATGGGAGAAATGCTGAGCTGCTTGATGTCTCAGCTCCACGTGATGCTATAGGGCCCTTACTGTTGGGGATGGTGGGAATTGCTCGATGGCGACATTAAGCAGCTTTGATTTTAGCTCATGCTCATTTGTGGGTGTTGCCCTTGCTAACAGTCCTGCGTAGCGGGTCTGTTCAGGGTTCTGGTGCCTGGGTGTTCGGCAGGAGGTTTGTGTTCGCTTTGGATCCTTGGGTAGTTTCTCTCCACTGGGATTTTGATCATCAGAGAACCCCACTGTGCTGGTTGGTTGAGCAGAGGAATGGTTCTCTACCATGGTAAAAACAAATCCGCAGGCTGCTGCTTAGAGCTATAACCTGTTAGAGACAGAGCTGGGTGTTGCTGGGGCAGTCTGATGTCATGTTAGAGGGAATCAAAAGAGTACTGAAAAGAAATGACAAGGCTTTGCCTTCTCTGAATCTTACTCAAAAGAGAATCACTTGTTCTCATATTTGCTGCTGTTTAGTAGGTAGCAGTGAGACTTAAGACATAACAGACAGTTGCCTGACATCAGTCAGGCCATTGATTTAGTCTTACCTCTTTTTGCAAGAGCCATTGCTAACCAAAGATTAGAACCTTGCAGCTTGGGCTTGGCTTAGCCATCTTGATAACAATTTACAAGCATCTTGCCAAAATATTAGTATCACATGTACCCGAACAGGCTCTAGGCATATCACTGCATGAACCAAGCCTCTTGGTACACTTCTCCAAATGTGTTGCTGAAGGATGATACTCCGGTAATGGTTTGCAGAAGGTTAAGTTTGTATCCTGTTAATCTGAACAGAGCTTACAGCAAGCCTGAATGAAACTTGCTGTTCTCGCCTCTTTTCTGATAATACATTTTCAGGATCATCTGCTACTATTACTGCGTGCATATTTGCATCACACTTAATCAGTATGATTAATCTGCTATTTTTACACAGGTGACAATCTTCTATATTAGGAAAATGCCAGGTCCTTGCCTTAGATGTCAAAACAACTCTCCTGATATCAGTTCTTACTTTGAGGATTAATTAAATTTGATTGAAATGATGTCATACCACAGGATTAACCCTCTTTTTGTTTGAGAGTAGATGAATGTTTCCTTCTTTCATGTGATTTATTGTTTGGCTGGGTGAGTGTTACGTGTCTGGAAGAAGGCTAAATTTTAAAACAAGTGAAAAAGCAGCCTTCTGGTCAATAGCTTCTCATTCATATAGGGCAGAAATTTGCAAGATACCCAGTTTAGCTCTCTCTAACCGGATTAAGACCATGACTTCATTCTAGCTAGCAGTGGTGTGTCAGAGCTAGATTGCTTAAGTACCAGTAGCAGTTTCAATGTGCCAGTGTGGTACCCCGCATGAGCTGTGAAACCTGACGGCATGATTTGGGGAAGCTCTAGTGATTCAGAGTTTCCCCGCTGCTTTGTTGCATGCCCCGACACTCGGCATCGGTCTGACTGCTCACGTGTGTTTCTCAGCCCACTCCTGGATACAGAAACTATCTACTAGGGCTCCAGCAGTCTGAGAGGGAATCGGTCTTCTTCAGGATCACCACTAATTCTGGTGTATTTTTGTCTTTACTTTTCCCGCTACCCTAAAATCACTCATAGCACTATGTATTAGTACTACAAGTACTGCATTTTTTAAAAGAAAAATTTAAAAAACCTGTATTATGCTAAAGCAGAAGATACAAGAAAATCATTGCTTTTCTTACGGTCAAATACACAGAAATATTCATTCAGCTACAATGCTCTCAGGTTGCTCACTGAATCAACTTCTTTGATGAGTCTCACCCTCAAATGTGCTTGTCTTGAAATGGATTCTGATTTGGGTTGAAACTTATTCTTATGTCACCATTTTTCTCCAGAAGCCTTCAAGGAAGTTTTCAAGGAAGCCCTCAAGTGAACCTCCGTAAAGCTCTCTGTGGTCTTTTGGAGTAAAAAGTAGCCACTGAAAATGAAATTTTGTGTGAACATATTATTCGAGTATCCCTTCTGAGACAGAATGTTTATATTTATAAAAGGGTGAAAAGTATAAGTGAATACTGGTGCTTTACAGATAATAGTTATGAAGATGCGAACATGAATCTGGGAGCAATAGTGTATTGGTGGTAAATGACTCCTCTCTTTCCCTGTGGTCCCCCAGGTCTGGCTTTCTGACCCTGGGATACCATGGCATGTGCTAGAAAGCTGATAAAACCTCAAACAATTAGTTCTGTGCTGTTGGCAACTCCACTGATCATTATTCGTGAAATAACATTTTACAATGAGCAGATGCAGTCGCAAAATCTTTATTTTGGAGGTGCCTGGTTCAGCTGAGAAAGCAGCTTCACGGTGCAGCTTCTCACTTCGTTCCTGGCCTGATGGCACTCGTACTTCACCGCTCTGTTGTGGGGGATGCGTAGGAAATTGAGCATTTTGGGAGTTGTTTTTTTTTAATTCTGTTATTGTAAACTACAATAACTCCAGCTGGTGCTGGAGTAAAGATATCTTACGTGTGCTCATGTATTTTTAAGAGCTCCAGCTAATGCTTGGGGGAGGTTATATTATAGATACGTATATATTTATATATATAAAAAAATATAAAATTAAATACTTTCTGCATATTCATCTGCAGAGCTTGTTTTAGTCAGTGAGTAACAATCAAATGAGATATGTTTTAAATGCCTTTTTTTTTTCCATAGGACTCCAACATCCATGTGGTATCAAGGAGGGCGGCATTAATTACCCATACCATGTGATGTTCTGCACCTGCTGCTTGTGCTATTTATTGCTTTCGATTCTCAGGAAATGCAGTACCTAACAGGTATCTTGAAAAATTGTTTTACCTTGCCAGATTTTGCCCCCTATTTGATTAACGTGGTTTCAGCAGGAAAGATTTTGAGAGAGGGTTATTTTTCCCCTCTGCTCAGTGATTTTGTGCCAGGCTTTAAGAAATGCCGATCTGTTTTTCTGTCCAGAGAAAGCATTCAACGATGGTATCAACATTTAAGGGAAAAATGACTGATCACAGACATTATGCAACAGTGGTTGTGAGAAGAGCCCTGTTTGCTTCAGATGCAACTGCTAATGGGTTTTGCATTAAACTAAACCAAAGTTGTCGCAGGCTTATTGCAGTAACTTGCAAACCAGCCAGGGTCCTGTTTCTGTTAATTCCGACTCACGCTCTTGCAGGAAAGTGTTGCTATACCCTGCCAGACGGCATTGATCACTGGAGCTCCGATGTGTGTTGCTTTCGGATAAAGCATCCTCAACTGCTGCCACTTTCGGTGGCGTGGCTGTCTGCGGGCAACCACCCCGAGCAGCCGCGGTGCAGGGCTGTGGGCGTCTGGCTCCGTGCGCAGCCCCGGCTGGGATGCGAGTGCTCCCAAATGGCAGCTCAGGGTGGCTGTCCCACCATCACCTCTGTTTGTGCCGAGTTCGTAGCACGCTTCCCGCGCGGTTTTGATCCAGGCCAGCTGATGCTCTGTTGGACAAAGCCTGGTTTAGCACAGGCCTGGGACTGTTCCCTGCAGGCAGTTCGGATGAGGCCGCTCTGTTTTGGTGGATGGAGGGTATCTACATGGATGTGAGCTGTACTGTGCCAGACGGTCAGATAAGAGTCCCTGGCATGTTTTATTTTTTTGTACAGATGTGCATAATGGACAGTCTGATGGGCCTCACTATCTGTATTTTAATTAATCCTCTGTCATATGGGTTTAGAAAGTATTATAGAAGTGCTATGAGAATAAATACATTGAGAAAGTGCTGTGAGATGTGGCTACCAGGACTACTTAAGCACCAATGATCAAAGTGAAGCACTGTGTTTCATGAATCTCTGCCATTTCTTTTCCTACTTTAATATTCTTGCATGCTCAGCATAGATGACACTCAAAAAGCATGGAGAAGTAAATGCATATAAGCCAGCTTCCCCAAAGTAAATGACAGGAGAAAAATAACCGTGTCATCGAGGGCATGTGTATTGCAAAGCATGTGGAAGTTTTAATTGCTGTTGGGAGTGAGCAAGCCTCTTGTTCCTACCTGTTGTTCCTCTTTGTTCCCCTGTTTGACATAAGGAGAAGCATTTATAAGGCCCTCTTAAAAAAAGAGGCAGTCCGTTACCATCCAAAAAGCAGCTGTTTGTGCATCCAAGGTGTCCTTCTGGTCTCCCCTGCAGTACTTTTAACACATAGCCTGGCTGGAATAACACAAGGTGCTGCTCCATGCTGCTGGCCCGAAGGCTGCCCCGGTCACATAGACACAGGCTGAACTGTGAGGTGCCATGCACCGGAGCTCTTACGGCTTCATTGTTGTAACTTATTAGGTCTCAGTCAGCTTAAAACCAGCAACACTTGATTGTGCCACGTGACAACGTGTTTGCTTCATGGCTGTGCTCTGCTCTGTATTGTCTCCCCTCCCAGTACAGCGCCTGGTTCATGGACAATGTCTCCTCAAAGCCCTTTGCGACCCCGGCTGCAGCTTCCTGGGCCCCACCGGTCCTGGTGTGGTGTGTGATGGAAGGTGTCCTCTGCTGCAGGACGTCCTGGACTTGTGAGGCCCTGAAGGGCCATTGCTGTAGCCCTGAGGGGCCATTGCCGTACCCCGGAGTACTCCAGCTCCCTCAAGGTCAAAGACAGTACCGTGGTCTGAGAGAGGAATATTTAAAGCCCTGAATGTGCTGGAGATGGTTTAGTATCAGAGGAACTCTCACACACTAGCAGCTAAATAAATATCAAACTGACTGCAGGCTCACAAACATGGAAAGCCCTTCCAAGCTGAGCTTTTAGTTAAGAATCACCATTCCCAAAATATCTATCTAGCTTGTCCCATGGGTCACCCCAGCTATCTACCGTACAAAAGAGACCACAAATTACTTTCTCTTCCAAGTGAAAATATGTGGCAGGTGCCTGCATCCTTTCCAAGGTAGAAGGCCAGGCTGAATGTTTCCTTTCCAAATTAAAGGTCAAATGTGCCAGCAGAGAACTGCAGGAGCCAGAGCATGATGCCGCTAAGCAGATATCTGAAGCATCTTGGCTCAGGGTGAACAGGGATCTGAAGCCCTTCTCTCTCTTGTCCTGCAAGACGTCACGGCCCTGAGCTCCAGCTCTCTGCGTGCTCGTGGGCTCTGCCCGTGGTCCTTCCTCGGTCCCTGTGCAGCAGCTTGCCCATCCGTCATGCTCTGCAGGGACTCGCTGCTATAGCCCATTCTAAGCGATTATTTGGAAGGGCAGCAGCTCAAGGGAGGTGGGGTGGAGATATGGATGGGAAAGGTGTTCACAAAATTACCAGATTCGGTTGTTGAAAAGTTGTGACTCAGATCCCCCCCGCCCTCCAATCAGTGCTGTTTTCTTTAAAAAAAACAATTTATTTTCTTTTCTGGCCCTCCCTCCCCACTCCCTGGCTATGCCTCCATACTTTATTCCCCCCCGGCAAGAGTTAGACAGGGTATTAATTTGCACAAAAGGCCAAGCTCCTTGCCTGACCACTGGCCCCGGCTTTTGAGCCAGGAATGGGCAGGAGCTGGGATAACAGCGTGGCAGCCGATACCGGGGACTTTAGCCACAACCAAGGGTGGAGAGCCCACTCCCAGACTTTTAGGCGAATTCACAGGGCAGAGGGAAAGGGCAAAAACAGGCAGAAAAGACTATTTTAGCAGGCCCAGAGGAGCAGGGCTGAGGATGAGGGACTTGATCAGTTTTGTAGCTCTGTGCCAATCTGAGGAGGCAAACACAAGGTGTTTGTGATATCTCCTCCTTCCTGACTCACTAGTGGGATTGCCTGTGGCAAGTACTCACATTGCTTTTAAAATTGGTCCAGGATTGGGATTTTTTTTTTTTTTTCCTGAGAGTAATTAAGATGCCCAGAAAAATATGTTTTTTCTTATGTCTTTGCCGATGACTGCTGTTGCAGACATTTTTTCTTAGCTATGTCAGGATTAGACCTGCCATTAGTTCGTGTCTTGCATGGGTTTGCTCCAAGTCCACTTTATACTGCATCCTGCTAGCTAGACCTGAAAAATCATTCAGATAAACTCCAAATTAATTTAGGAGAGTGCAATGCCTTGAAGGGGACACTGGTGACTGGGGCCAATGCTGTCAGGACATCTCTTTTCCACTAAGTCTATTAGTGAATAAAACCAGTCATCTTCTGCAAAACATGCCCCTTAAAGATGTCAAAAATTGGTACATAAAATTTGTATAATTTACACTATCATTTATTATGTCTCTAGGTTTTTTGGCTAAGAGGGTTGTGGAAAAGAAATGGAAAATGGATGAGCCCTAAAAACTGAATAAAATAATTTCTTTTCCCCATTATGAAACACAGCTTTTCCATTAGCTGAACTCCTCTCCTGGTGGGTCAGTTGCAGCATCAGGACTGAACTCTACTTGTATTTAACACCTCTGAGTGCTCCCGTGGTCACTACTTGCGGTGATACCCAGATCTGATTTGTAGAAACAGTAAGCAAGAGAAGGGAAATTCAGTCTGAATATTTTGTCATTGAAATTATGGGCACAAAGTTAATAACATAGCTAAAACCTTAATTAATGTTCTTTTCAATCCCCTTTCAGAACCAGAGCTATTGACATCTCTGGTGTAATGTCCTGAATGCAACCCCCCAAAGCCTTTGCCCACGTACTCTGTTGTAGGAACCTGAGCACCTGAACACATCCTTGTTTGTTGTCCTCTTCAATCCACCTTAAATATCAGTAACTTTGCCTCAGCAGCAATGCCTTGGGCACGATTCGTCATGCTCTGTGCACTGACTGAGTACCCTCACTTCGCTGTGAATCTAACCTTCCCTTCTCTTTCTTCAAAACCCTTGAGGGTGAAAAACAGTTTGCTGGTACTAGTTCTGCTTATTTATGGATAGAGAAAATATTTTAATTATTTCTAGAGAGGTACATTTACCTTTCATGTCCTTTTCCTTTTCTTGTTAGCTAAGAAGCTATTGCAAGAATTTATTTTTCCCGTGGTGGATTTTTCCACATAATTAGTGAGAAATGGCAATTGCAGTGTTCACCGTGTACTTGTGCTGTGGACAAATCACATTCAAGCACTGTGAAAAATGTAGTGTCATTTCCCACCAAACATAATGAACAATATTATATCACTTACTGAGTAGCAATCTGTAAAGCACTAACTGCTCAGGAGTTATAGTATCACAGAATGATAGAATGGTTTGGGTTGGAAGGGACGTCAAAGATCAGCTAGTTCCAACCTCCCTGCCATGGGCAGGGACNAGAGGGGCAGAATCACCTCCCTCAACCTGCTGGTCACACTTCTAATGCAGATGTTGATGCAGAATGACAATTTAGTGGTTCATGTTCTCTGTTTACTCATAAAGCCTAAGGCTTATTTTTTATTTCACAAAGTCCTTCTGGAGGGTCTGTGATGGTTTTGGTCTGTCCAAAAATATGGCTATCTAACAATTTCAGGAGTGATGACCGTACAGGGCAAACAGGTGAGCTAGCTTTAGCAAGCCGTCTCAGGTACTGGCAGTAGGCTAGCCATGATGCTTGTCTTATGCTGCCCGTTTACCCTTCATCCTAGCCTGCTAATTGAAGCTGGCAGCTTTTGGGATGCAGATAAATTCCCATTAATACTGGAACTGGGATCAGAAACCTAGTAATTTCTAAAATTACTGCATCTTGAGAGGACTGAGATAAATGGGCATCTTGAAGGATAAAAAGTCCTCAACCCATTCAGTTAAGCCTTTCAGTGAACTCACTTATGTTTTTGTTGAGATAAAGCAGAGAAACACTCCCTGCCCTGTTCACTGTCTCCCCAAGCCAATCAGGTAAAGCTGAGGACTCAAAGTAAAGGAAGGTCATTAATTATCATACAAAATTCTGGTCACCCCACTGAGCAGTGTCCCTTAGACAAAGCAACAATTCATTGCTGCTACATCATGCAACATTTCCTCATTCAGTTGGTATGCAAAGGCACGTGTCTCATGGCAGCAATGAAATAGGATGCAAAGTTGAAAAAAAAAATCTCAGTCATTTACTGTTATCAATCTGACAGCCCTAATAACTGTAATTTAATAAATGATTCCATATTTTTTACGGGAGGGAGTGAAAGGTCAGTTCTTCACTGTTAAGAGAATGAGACTTGTATCCCAGATGTCCAGTGTGCAGTACATGCACTATTTGCAAAATCCTGAGTATAAAATCTGAGTTTAACTCTCCTGGCCAGATTCTGATGCAGAGAGAGTACGAAGGCCTGATCCCATGGTCCTTCAAAAACAGGGAAATGATTCTAGTGGACATCCATCTAATACAGATAAAGCTCTAGCAAGGATTAGTTAGATTAACTTCAATACTTGTTAAAGTCAGTGAAGTTGCCGAATATTTATATATATATACCTGAGTATAGCAGAATAGGAAACCCAGCAGGTTGTTTCTGCAGTGTACCTCAGTTCTCAAGTCTGCAAACTCTCAGCCTGGTCACAGGAGATGGTCCTTGCGAGGTACTTAGAAATCAGTACAACAGAGCTTGCTTTCTACTCATGGCTTTCATTGTAAGTCAACGGTAATATGTAACAGCTTTCAGCCAAAGAAAACTTTCACAACTTTATTGAAGAAGCTACTTAAACAATTACTTGTTGGGTTATGCGAAATAGCATAGGAAGTCAACTGCTGTTTGTTTTAGATGGAAAGAGACTCAGTATCCTTTTAAAGAGATGCTTTTCCTAGCAGCATCAAAGCTGTGGACGTCACGGGACATGTCATACTCCTAATTCCTGGATGGGAGTCCAGGTGTGAGACTGGACACACCGGCCCCTTTTCTTGTGCTGTTTCCTACATAGCTGAGAATTATAGCTGTAAAAACCAGCGCTGGATGGCTCCTTGAAGGTCACCTACAGTTGTCCTTTTACCCAAGGAAAAGTGAACTCTAACTGTGTCACCCCTGAGACATGTTTCTCCAGTATGACCTTAAGGAGGTTGGGCAGGGGTCAGCTGAGGCCTCACTCACTCTGAGCAGGTTGTGGGTATCTCCCATAGCTTTCCTGCCCACTCACCTCTGATCTATTCACTCCAGGGACGATCTGTGTCTTTTTGCAAGAGTTTGGCTTCTCTTCATCCTGTGCTTCTCTCTAACTGTACGCTTTCCTGGGCAGTGCTTCATCTTTCGTTCTGTATGTGTGTCTGTAAATGGGAGTTATGGAAGTATGGAAGTATATCCATTATGCTAAGGAAAAAGATAAATTTTTTTTCTGATTTTGTTGTGGTTGTTGCGGGGGTTTTTTTTGGTTTTTGGTTTTTTTTTTTTTTCCCTGTTTCTGTTTTTATTGTCTTTGTTGAAATGTGTTTCAACACAGGAGTTTGGGAAAGAAGGGAAGCAATTTTCATCGTGGTTTGGCTAACTCATAGCAAAGTTCCCATGTGTACTAATTCAAAGACGCTATCCTGCCTCTTGGTTGTCTGAATAATACAAATTATCTGGATGCGTTGCGGCTGAATGCATCACTGGGCATGTCCCCCATGGTAGGAGGGACATGGGAAGTGACTTAACCTTTTAGTCAGGTATAAGCCTGGCCCAGCCACCCTGAGTTGGAAATAAGAAGAGAAAGTGGCGCCTGGGGCTGGTTCAATAGATGAATAAAGAATTTCAGCATTTCTAGCTAAAATTTGACACTGTCCACTTGCAGTAGGTTTATGAAGACATGCAAAACCATAGAAAATGGTGTTATTTGTAGGAGAGTGTCACATGTGGAACGGATTAAATGAGATCATGGCCACATCTTTTTAAAATTCAGTAGCAGATCTAGATTTCAAATGGTAGTTTCTTTCTGTTTTCTCTCAGCTTAATTTCAGCAGGGCTAAATTCCTGTTTTCGGGCTGATTTGCACAGATGGATTATCTGGCAGAACATAATACAGACTCCTGAAAGAATCAGATTTCTGTAGCTGGTTGCCATAATTCACAGCATATTTAAGGCAGTAAAAATTTGCAGCAGAGGGAAAATAGAGAAGAAAAGATGGGAAGCAAAAGAAATGATGCCAAAGTCACTTCAAGATCATTGAAGTCACAGGAAGAAGATGCGTTGATTTCCATAGACTTCGGATTGGGCACATAGGAGACAATTTACCCTGGGCATTGGGGTGAGTTTGTCTCCGCAGTTCGTTGCTTGTAGTGGGATTACAGCCTGAATGAATTTAGCAGAGTCATCAACCTCTCGTATAGCTCCTTTCACTTATACTCGACATGCTTCCTTATATTTCGCTGTTCCTTTGCACCCTGATTTTGCAGCACGTGGAGTAAGAGGCAGATGCCTTTCAGGTGGGACTGGGATGAGGTAGTGGGCTGTGGGAAAGGAGGGCAGGTCAGGGGAGGAGAGGTGACACCAGGGAAAGTTTACCACAGAGTCCCCTGTGCGAGAGCTGCAGGCAATATCGACTTTTCCTGCACCTGTGAAAAGAGTGGAAAATATAATTTCTCCAGACTTTTACCATTGCTAAGCCCTTGAGAAATAAAACTCTGCAGAGGCCACTCAGCTTCTTCAGCAAGATAGAAAAAGACATGAAGGACCAGCATTCAGGGCAGGACTCAGTTTGAGATTCCAAAACCTGAATGTAGGGGATTGAGAGCCCTATTGCCAAGGATCCCGTCGTGAGCAATGGCATCCCGGCTGAGACATCCCTGGGACAGAGGGAACTGCTCAGTGGTCAGGTACTAGAGATCTGCATGCCTGGTTGGGTGCCTTCACATAGTGTGATTTAACCTGCTCAGCCTCAAGCAAGCCATGGTCCCCAGTAGGTCTTGGGGCTGTCTGCCAGCCCCACGTGGAAGTCCCAGGTGTCCCATGGCATCCCAAACAGCACTAAATCCTCCTGTACGGAAACTGAATCAAGCAGTAGGTAAATACATCAGGGTGAACTGATTCATTCTCTGGGGTCTGCTGGCTATACTTCCTCAGGGTTCAATCCAGTTGTCTGCACATAGGTGCCTAGCACCGATTGAGATGTTCTTGAGTATCCAAGACATCCCTGTGGGCTGGTGCATGTGGCACAGGACCTGGAGGAGACTAATGCCCTCTGCAGCAGCAGCTGGGGACCAGGCATGTCAGATGGCACTCCACACTTATCTGAACGGAGTCCTGTATCTCTGCTGATCACAGTGGGACCTAGGTGCCTAACTCACATATAGACATCTCTAAGTACACGCCTAAATGTACATGGATACTCTGCAACTGCGTGCTACCCTGGATTAACTACCCTTATCTCCTTAGTTAGCCATACCTTGTGACCAGAGCATCAGCTGGGAAACCCAGAAGGCACTTTCACTAAATGAACCCTGTCGTGACTGCAGAGTACTTTCTTACATTTGAACAAACAAGGCAAAAATAATAGAATCATGGACCAGAAATTTATTCTTTACTTAGGCAAAACAATGTTTAGGGTTGTTGGCAGTGCTGGTGAAGAGCATTGCTTCACTTTGAATAATTATTTAATACTGTGTAATCATGCTAAGATATTGCAGCCACTTCCCAGGAACTAATCTCTAACCAGAGAGAATGATAAATTGACTGACATCCATTGATTTGTTTGTGACAGTGTTTAAAAAGTAGAAGTTATTACAACACTGTTTTGATCAACACGACTTCACTGATTATATATCTCATCTATCTCGCTAGGTTGATTTTCCTCTATATTATTAACTCTGAAACTTGGCTTCTTCTAACAAAGAGTTGTTTCTAAATCCGGTATTTGCATTACGCAGTAATTCCATCTGTTTTTTGCACATGTGCTGGTTACAGCTGAAAAGTCAGTGTTGGCAACATGGTATTATGGGAAGTGCCGAATATAGGAGATGAGGTACCCAAAACTGCTGACCGATTAGTGGCAGACTCCCCTCGTATACTGCAAACATGCTGGAGAAATCAATGTCACCAGGGGTGCAATGTCACCCAGGACATTTCACCCACACCTCTGAGACCCCTCTGTGGGATCTGTGCCTGTGGAGCATCAAAGTCATGGCAGGCAGGCTTCACCTAACTTCAGTCATCAAGAAGCAAGGTCCAGGCTACGGCTATGAGACAGTCTCCATCAATGGCCAGAGAGGCAGAGGAAGGCATTTCAAAGGGTGATTCACTTTCCTTATTGACTGGAGAGGGAACTTAATGATTAACTGAGGCTGGATACCTAACTTTTAGACAGCCGAAGTTATGTGACATGAATACCTCCAAAGTCCTAAGTCTGTAAGAACATTTGCAACAGCTCTGGAGCCATTTGCTCAATACTGAGAAAATTGCTGCATCTGCTGTGATTTTAAGTAAAGGCCTGTTGTCAGTAAAATTGAGGCTTCAGTAATAAGCCTGACATTTAAAATTGTGTTAATGAATTGAAAGACCTGGAGAGACCATTTAAAATTACATATCTTTTTATCTGTGCACTGAGTAACTAATGCTGGTCTGGTTGCTAATTTCTGCGTAGTTTAACAGGGTACTCAGCCTATTATCCTACTCATTTCATCCGGAGCAGAAATCAAGACTGACAAGTACCACTGAGCTTATCTTTATCAATCACTGCCACTCTTTCTGCAGTTGCTTTAATTCTACTTCATAACTTGTATCAATATCTTGTATTCCAGGTTTTAAATAAAATTATCTTAGTTTTAAAGGTATTAGTGGAGAGGCTAGTTTGGATTTTGGTATTTCTGAAGACTTCTTAATAGTGAAAACAGATTGCCACATGCAGAAAGTTTACAATTTTTTCTTCTATCTAGTATTAACTTTTTCTAAATGTGATTTTCACATTTGTTTTCCAGTCCAATGAATCATGTGTAATGGAATGTATTTTGATCATCACCACTGATTTTAGAGATTTTAGAGCTAGGTTTGAATCTCCTAAAAGGATGCTGTTTTTCAGTCATATGAGCCTCTAGCATCTTTTTGATGGCACCAAGAACTTCATTTTCCACTTTGGGTTCCCTTTACAAATCCAGGGTTGTTGGTTTAAATAAGAAAATGTAACAGAAATACTAAGAAATGGACAATTGTTACCAACTGTGCCTTACATTTCATTATGGTTTACAAAGCATTTTAGGAGTCTTTGGAATGATCAAATACTGAAATGCAAATCTTGGCCAGTACCTTTCAAAGTTGACAAATCATTTAGGACATTTTATTTCTTAAGTACGCACTGTGACACCTTGACTGAAATTGCTGGCTTTGACAAATGTGCCAACTCCCGACCTCTAAAAATCAATTCCTTTCATTCAGCTGAATTAAAACTCCAGAAACATTGACCGCTAAATGTACTGATCTTATGCTTAGGAGGAAAAAGGCATGCTTCTTCCTTCCCATGCTATTTTTTCTGTCAATCAGATTAATGAGCAATCTTGGTTTAGATACAGATTTTCTATACAAGTTTCCTTTTGACCTTGAATATTAAATTTGACTCTGGCAAGCAACACCAGTAAGAATTTAAATATACATATTCGGGATTTCAAGGTTTGTTTTCATATTTGTCCCTTTTATTTGGTGCCAAGAAGCCTTTTACTGCAGAATTATTTCTCAACTCCTTTCCAATGAATATCTAAAATTCTGCCTATGGCAGGGAATGATCTCCCTTTTGATAGATATGTTTCCAATATCTTCTGCCCATTTTCCCTTCACATCCCAGTTGCAGTAACATAATTTTACATTTATGATCAACAACAAAAGTAATTCCAATTTTCCAAATGCTATGTTAAGAATCTGATTATCTCAAAGCAGAAGAAACAGGTGGCTCATCTTCACAAGCTGTGCATTATCAAGTTCAGAGAATCAGATTGTGATATTAAATTGATTAAGACTGCTTATGATTTAATCTCATATACAGGGTTTAAGTTTTTCTTCAATGAGAGGAAGAAGAAATCCACCACCCATGACTCCAAAATGTATCTCCTAGCAGAAAGATGTGCAATTGGAAAGACATATGGCCTCTTATTTAGCTTTCTTCTTATTTCGATGTGTAAGTCTGAGAGCTCTATCAGACACAGTGTATTGGGTTTGCATGGCAAGGTTTTGATAGCAGGGCTGGGTGGGCTACAGGGGTGGCTTCTGTGAGAAGCTGCTAGAAGCTTCCCCTGGGTCTGACAGAGCCAATGCCAGATGGCTCCAAGATGGATCCACCACTGGCCAAGGCCAAGCCAATCAGCGCCTCTGTGATAACATATTTAAGAAGGGAAAAAACAAGTTAGAGGGAGCTTTTGCAGCCAGAGAGAGGAGCGAGAAGATGTGAGAAACTCTGCAGACACTGAGGTCAGTGCAAAAGGAGGGGGAGGAGGTGCTCCAGGTGCTGAAGCAGTGATTTCCCCTGCAGCCCGTGGTGAAGACCATGGTAAAGCAGGCTGTCCCCCTGCAGCCCATGGAGGAAGGATGAGGGGGTGTAGAGATTCCACCTGCAGCC
>VXBL01009969.1:27639-58761 GCA_013400195.1 Aramus guarauna
AGTGATAGAGCAGCTCTGGTGGGCATCTGGCCTCCAGACAGGGTCAACCCACTACACACAGCTTCTTTCCAATGCATCTTTCTCTTTACTGTTGCAGTTGCTAGCTAACAAGAACTTCACTTTCTGATGCCAAGCTCAGGTTTTCGTGGGAGGACTTTTTTCTCCTCTGATTACAGGTGAGCCTCAGACAGCTGAGGACTTGGTTAGCTTGCTGTCTGCTTCAAAGGCTGTAGCTGGCCACTGTTCCCTCCAGGACCAAAAGCAGCAGCATTCCTGTTACATGCCATTCCCTTGCATACCTGGGATGATGGCTGATGGGCCTTCTTGGTGCCGAACAGCTTGGTGGGGAGGGCAGATGTGGCAATGTTCTTGCCCTCAGGCATGAAGGGACTCCACTGTCTCCTGAGTGAACAGAGCTTGAAAGGGTTGATGAGATTTGGGAGATTGTGAGAGACCTTATGGGCTGGGAGGTAAAAGCTCTTTCTCCTCTTGAGCTTTCCTGCTTATTCCCACTGCCCTGTAACCCATCCTGGTATAAAAGTGACAATTCAGGAACAATCAGTCAGAAATAGCTACTCTTGGATTAGGCTCCCATCAGGTAAATCAAGAATATTTTTTTCTGATTTTTGAACAGGAGGCTTTGTTCCATCTGCAGATCAGGTTCTATATCCAGTTTCAGGTCCAGTTTCTCAAGTTGGCCCTCAGATACTGAGGTCACCAGAATCAGTGACTGCTCTTCCAAACGTGAACACACTGAGATCAGGGTATGTACAACTGAGATTCAGTGGAAGAAACATGAATATTAAGAGATCAATAAATTACTTTGTGCATTTGTCTGCTGTTACTCAGAGTGCATCACTAAAGCAAACCTATAGTTTCAGCTTAGGTGTGGAATTTGCATCATGATGTGAATGAAGAGGTCACAGAAATGGTTTGCCAGACATTGCAATGAGCACATCCCTTGGAAGCACATGTGCAGGAATTGATTCATTGACTCACTGAATTAAATTGTGTTTTAAGCCTTCAACTGACAGCTGCTAAGCAATTAAAAGTTAGATGCCTATTTTCAAGCGCTGATAGAAAGAATATAGTCAACATCTTTTAAAAATGTACCATTACAGCATACTTTGTGACAGGTTTCAGTCACTTCATGAATTATTAGCAAGTTTGACAGCGTAGGAAGCCTTTGATCAAATGAGTCCAGTATTTCAACATCACCCCAAAATGGCAGACAGGAATTCCTGGAGAAAAATGAAACAACTTTCCTCCCTGCTTTGGACCACAGTCAGTGGGAGTGTAATTGCCTTTCCCACATAATTTTCAGCAATTTTCTATTTGTAATAATGGAACCTTTTTTTTTTCCCCTTTCCCTCCCCTTTCTTCTTTTTTCTTTTCTTTTTTCCTTTTTTTCCTTTTTTTTTTTCCCCTTTCTTTTTTGAGGACCCAGTACTGCAGAGAAGGCAGTTGTTTATAGGCATACTTTTTGAACAGGCTGTCGAGGAGCCAGGCCTGGCTGAAGAAGTTGGTGCAAAGCCTCCCACCAAGCCTGATGTCCCGCACTGGCACACGAGCACGAGCCCTGACGTCATGCGGGCTGATAAGTGCCCTGCTAGTAGGCACCCACCAGACACAGTCCTGCAGCTTTCTTGTTATCGGAGGCTTTGATTGTGGAGATGAACTTCCCAAACTTAACACATCCTGGCAGCACCTCGACAAGATAATGGATCTGTTTGCTCATTAGGACCAAGATTTCTACTCATTTTCACAATGCCTTACCACAATTGTGCCTCTTCCCTTCTCTCCCTTGTCATTTCTCTGGTGAAACAATAGGGCCTATAGCTATTTGTTTGAAGAAAACCCCTTTCCTGCTTCTGAGGGCAAGCAGTTGGTATTTTGGGATAACTTTCCAGTGTTAAACACTAGTCTGAAGAAGCTTATGATTCACAGGACACGTATAAATGCTACCCACTGTTCACCACCTCTCGCTGTTATACAATCTCTCAAATCTGATAAACACTTCTAGGGCTTTGTCATATTCTCTTTGTTGAGGTAAGTGAACAGTCTTCTGTAGGATAACACGTAATTGATATAGCTTGACTTTCATTGTACTGCAGATTTAAATCCCCATGGAGGATCCTAGTTTATGAGAGGCGAGAAGTCTTCCATTTGGGAAAAAAAGTGCTCAGTTCAGTACGAACTGCTCTCTAGTCTGTCTAAGGGAAAGAAAGAAAAGTGTTTTAATGAAAACCAAACTGGGAATAAAGAAAAAGGTTCGTCACCAAGACTTTGAGGCAAATAATAGAAAAATCTCACTTCTAGGCCAGCAGACCCCGGCTGCTGCAGGAGAAAACAGTTCAATGGCGGAAAGGCAGCAAGCTGTTAGAAGAGGAAATTATCCTGTAGGTAGAGACCCCTTCTACCCAGTGCGGAGTCTGTACCCGCTTGCACTCCCTTTGGGGGTGCCATGGGGAATTTCTCCCCATGGATGGGAAGAGGCAAGCTAAAATGGAAGATGCTTTGGCTGTCAAGCATGTAGATAACTGAGTTTGTGACGCCTGCTGGACGCAACACTGGGAGATCTCGTAAACCTCTACAGAGGCTTGTAGGGAGTACCTGCACGATGGTCTATCGTTTCCCAGTACACCCCGAGAGTCTCCCTAGAGGTCTGTGAGATCTGCCACTACTGCACCCAGCAAGTGTCATAAGCCCAGTTATGAAGGAGGGCGAGAAGCATTGGAGGTGAAATGGAAGCTGTTAGGTGGGAGGATAAGCACGAGGACCTGTCGTGGATGGAGTCATGCAGTTCACTTGTAAGAGAGAAACAGCAATATACTTTATTGATATAAAACAGTGAATTAACAAAGTTCAACAGTAAATGTGACAGTGGTTTAACAAGGTACACTGAATTATTTACTGCATAGGGGACAGGGTCAGACAAAACTGTCAGGGAGACCATCCCATTGAGCCATGAGGTTCAGAGAAGACTCTCCTTACTTTCTAAACTCCTATTCAGAGAGGAGTTTAGGTGCGGCTAAGATTTCAAAGTTCAGCATGCTATTAGTCACTTACGGAGAATCTGTTGTGGCAAGGAATCTCTCAACCTTGAGGTGTAATCCTGAGAGGCGTCCCTGCGCAAGGGGAGATCCTGGTGTGCAGCTTGCTGCTGTGCAGGGGAGCTCAACAGGCTCTTGGGATGCTCACTATTTACCGAGTAAGATGACTGACTCATAGTCTTATTTGCATACTGACTGCAGATGTTAGTTTCTTCCAAATTTGGCTTGAGTCGGACATTGACCATCACTGTGGCTAGGTGGGTGCATTGCCATAAGTTAGCCCTTGACTATTGTATTCCTATCTGTCTTCTCCGAATCCACTTTGAGCTGGATGCAGCCATCGCAACCAGACACATCCGTCATGAGCAGGCGCATCCATCACAACTGCCACTGGTGGCTATCGCTTGAACAGGGCTACGGGAAATAAAGGCCAGGCCCTGGGTGAGGAGGAGCACACCATCATAGGACCCCATGGTCATCTTACCTGAAATGCCCCCAGTGCCACATGATAGTACAGGAAGACTGAAAATCAGTCTCAGGTTGTGATTTAGGAAATGGGAAAAATAAATGATGTAGAGTTCACACTCATTGGAAACTTTTGAAAGAGAGGTATCCTGTTTTAGAAATGTGGTCCTACATGTAGAAATGTTAGAATTGGAAGGTGGCATTCAAAATGGAAAAAGTTGTATGGGAGATTAATAAAGATCTGTGAGAAAGCAAAGAGGTATATCATCTGGAAAGGCATGTCCTCCTGGGTGAAGGCACGAAAAACTCTACATCTTCAGCTGAGTGATAGAGACTGATAACCCAGGAGAGAAACGGTGAAGATCAATCTGAAGAAAGAAGTCCTATTTATACAAGATGCATGCACACACACACAAGTTACTCTATCAAGAACTCTGCGCTTCCACTGAAATGCTAGAAGTCTCAAAGCTGAAATCAGGGAACAGGTATATTTGCTTTTAAATTTGAAAGTTGACATAGCAGACACCTCAGAACTGGAAAGGAAAAAAAAAGATAATCTTTGGGACATTGTAACAACTAGAAGAAATTAGTAAAAAAATAAAAAAAAAGAATGGCTGACCAGCTCTAACAGTGGTGCTGTACGTTAAAGAATACATGCAGTCAAAGCAGATAAATAAATGTGTGATTCAAAACACAAAGTCACCACAGATAAAAAGTTCAGACCTAAAGAGCAAAAATGCAGCATTAAGACTATACTTCAGACCAGGATGGATGGAGAGAATGACTATAACGTACTAACAGAAATTAGAGAGACGAAAAATGCAGAAAACTCAGTAACAATGAGATACAGGAGTTGCTTTATGTAAATTAAGTACCTGCAGTGTGATTGCAACATGATGCTAGGAATACATTTGTAGACTGCACCATGGAGGAGCTGGTCAGGGAAAATACAGGTAGAGCAGCAGCTCTCCACTGAATCTGGAGCTGTGCACAGGTCTGGTTTTAAAATATTACTGTCAAAGCCACAATGTTCAATGAAGAAAAAACAAAAAACAACAAAACACAAAACACCAAAGCAAACAACACAAAACCAACAATATAAATATGATTATATTTGTAAAGAAACAGATAAAAGAGTGTTCACAGGTGACATAAGAATTATCTGAAAATATCAGATACTTAAGAAAATGCATGATCCTTCTCAAGAGCATCTGCAGGAAGACGAACAAAAAAGCCACCATCAAACTATTGTAGTTCAAGAGCAGGGTATGTAAGGCCATCCTTAAAAAATTTAACTTAATGAAAAAGAAAAGTAGAAATAGACATTCTGGGAAGCAAAGTATGAAATCATGGTAAAGCAAGCCAAAAAGAAACACAGAGCATAATTTATAAAAATGAAGATATCCTTTCTTAAACACACATGAAGCAAGAAACCTACCAGAGAGTCTATAAACACTCAAACTGCTGAAAATGTTCTGAAATAATATGGGTCTATAACAGAAGAGCAGGAATTATTCGCATTGTTTGTTTTAGTGGAGGAGGTTGGTGTTTCTTTAAGGGCCTGAATATTGGAGAATCATTCTTAAACCAAACCACCACAAGATCACAGGATCACAGGATGGGAAGGACCTCAGGAGGTCTCTGGTCCAGCCTCCTGCTTATTGCAGGGTATGGCCTGAGGTCAGACCGGGCTGCTCAGGGCTTCATCTACTCTAAGATCAGTAAAGAAAGTTTTACAACATGGTGCTTAAATCAGTGGAAACAGCTTAGCGTTTGTGAAAGAATTTAAATGGCATTTTGAAGTTGCTAAATAGTAAGTTGTTATGAAAACTCTGTTGATTAAAGCTGTCTTAGTGACAGAACCAGAATGTGAAGGGTCTCTGGGCCCTGATGTCTCCCAAGGCCCATGTTGATCTTCCAGAAAGTGTCCAACATGTTGGTGTACGTGGGTTTTAGAGGTTGCTGTGATGGGCATCCCACTGTGGGGGCTCCTCTCAGGTTGGTGCTGTGCTTGGCAGGGTCGGTTGTGCCCCAGGCACTATGGGGACATGGTGCAGAGGCCACCGGTGCTGAGGTCTGATTGGCCACATCCTGATGCCTCAGGGCACACAGGACAAGCCCTCATGCATGGACTATCCTCCAGCTGCAGGATTTGGGACCCGTTGGGCTGGCTGGTGAGGCAGTGCTCAGAAATACCATTTGGGCCTCTTCAACAGGTTGAAACAGGGGTTTCAAACTCTGCTTCAGGTCCAGAAAAGATGAAGGCAGGGGACTGAAGGTATCTCCTTGGCACTGAGGAGGCTGCAGTGGGAGGCAGAAGAGCTCAGCTCCCACTCACTTCCTCACTGTGAGCTACAGTGAATGCAAACTGATAATTTCTCAATGAAAATTTCAAGAATGATTAAAAAAAACCCCAGATACATGTTTTGTTATTAAAATAAACCCATGAAAATTTAAACTAGGTTGTGACGAAAACTTTCAAAATGTGTTCTCTTATTTTGTGCAGCCTACATCACGAAGCTAAAAATGATACTTATATTTCAGTGTTGCTATGGTTACTGATACTATTCTTCTGAGTCTTCAGAGGAAATGAATTGTGTTAAGGTGGAGGTTGTATACAGGAGATAACCTCTGACCTTTATGATGGTTTCATTTATATTGGTCTGACTTCAAACTTTCATGGCCTAATCTGCACTTACCTGAAGTAGCTCTAGTTTCATTTTTCTGTTTCTCTACAGACAAGATTAAACTCTAAAATACAAAGTTGAAAGTTTTGGCCTAAACTTCCAGAAGACAGAATTTGTTGTTCATTTACCTTTGCTCCCCAAAGCACTCCGTGAGATAAATACCTTGTTGAATGTCCTGGTAGACTTCCCCATTTAATTTGATGAATTCCATATATTTAAGAATGCAGAAGGTATTTTTTGTATTAAGGATGATCTTATAAGCAAAAATATTTGTTCATTGAAGCCTTTCTCCATCCCCTTTCTCCCAACCCCACACTGACTCCATGTGTTATTTGCTGTGAATCGCAGGATCACAGGATGGCTCAGGCTGGAAGGGACCTCAGGAGACCTCTGGTCCAACCTCCTACTCACAGCAGGTCAGCTCTGGGGTCAGATCAAGCTGCTCGGGACGTTATCCAGTTGCAGCTTGAAAACCTGTGAGGGTGAAGTGTTGTTTCCTGCCCCCAAACATCTGTGACTTCCACGTACAGGAGAGACAAAAAGTCAGAGGAGGATCCAAGTCACAGGAGGGGATTAGAGCCATACAGAGGGCTGGTGGCAGAGCCAGGAACAAAAGCCTGATCTCTGGTACTGAAGCCAACAGAAGTCAACAGACTGTTCTATAGACATTGATTTTATGTAGTTTCCAGTTTCCCCAGAAGCAACACAGCTATGCAGCCCTTCACTGCAGGCAGACCTCTCTCTGGGATGGTGTCTATCAATGGGGCATGCGCTCATGCAAAGGTTAAGAAGACCATCTCATAGCTTTGATGCCAAGACAATTAGCTTGTGCCTGTGCTGGGAGAGGCTGAATTCATTGAAGCAGACAGTTCTGCATTAATCTGCCTACCTGGTTGTGCGGGATGGAGTGGCTTACGGCTGGTTAGCACGTGATGGTGGAGCGATGTCCCAGGGGAGGAAAGATAAGAGGTGCTGCTGCTTGACGATAATACCTTTCAGCAATGAACTGCAAGTGTTTTGAGGTGAGTATGTGGATGATTTAAAATAAGGAGACACACCTTGTTCTCAGTACGTTTGCACTGTAATCGCACTGCATCGATGACACTCAGCTTAAGCTAACACGTTAGCTGCATTTGGAACCTACTCATGGCAGCTTAGAGCTAACGCACATCTCGTCCTACAGTCTCACTAATGGGCCATTTGTTTCTCAGCTGAAGAAGGTGAAAGCATATGCAGTAATTTAAGACTAGCACAATAGTGTACGGACAGCTTAACTTTGTCTAAACTTGGTTTAGCTTAAATCAAATGGGTAGTTGTTTGAATTCACACACACACACAATGCTTGTGTGGTTTTCATTAGCTATGTTTGGAAATCACTCTAGTTAAATCAGGGCATCCCCTGGTGTGATATAATGAGGTCTCTCCTCAGATGAGTTACACTGATATAAAGAAGCTATACAGGAATGGTCAATGCAGCATAAAACCGCCTGTAAACAAGCCTTAAGGCACAGCAGATTAAGATGGCCTGCTCAAGGATTTGCACTGGTTTAATTAATTTGGTTTGTTAATTGAGTTCTGTTAAAATACAGAAAGTCTTGATTTCAGACAAAGCCTCAGGCCCTGATCTTCCGTTCAGACCTGTCAGTAGCGCTGGCTGAACTGCTTTGGTGAACGCTTCATTTGCAACAGTACAGTGCTGGTCATCGCCAGACTATTGGCGAGTATGACCCCCTTTGCCAAATGCTTTTCCTGAAAAGCAATTTTGGGGGCTGGTGATGAGGTGGTCCCCTGTTTATGATCTCTGAGCTCACTAGTTACGGCACAACTCAGGGTGTGTAAGACCCAAGTTCAGTTTGAATCCTCTGTCTAAGGGGAAGTGAACTGATACCTCCTTGACTGAGCAAAAAGGTTTTCTTCCTCCTCTGCCTTGACAGCTGTGTGCCCTGTGCTCACTGCAGTAATGCCGTTTCTTGTAGGGGTGGTTCATGCAGCAGGATGGAGTATCCTAGTTGTGGCTGCTCTGAGACTAAAGAAAATTAGAGCGAAAGAGTGGGGAAGCAAGAGGAACATATTGGCTGAAGTCAGGAAACACAGCTTTGCCGGTGCTGCTTCTGGAGACCACGTTAGGTGACTGTGCCTTGTCTGAGCAAAAGCTGCAGGCTCTGCTGGCTCCTCCTTAGACATGGGGTGACACTGTAATGTGGACTAGAAGTGCCATAAAAGGGGGTTTTCTCCCTAATGTGAAGATCTGATACGGAGAGAAAGCTTCATGTTCTAACTCACTGGGTCACTGTGTTTCCACCGCTATTGGCTTGTACCATGTTAAAAACAAACAAACAAATCTCTAGGAGTTTTGGACAACAGGGTAAGTCACTGTAACTGAGATAGGTGTGTGGTACAGAGCACAGCAGTTACTTCTGTGAATTGCATACTTATAAAAATGCAAGAAAGGACCTTCACACTGCGTAAGGCATATAAATTTAATGTAACTTGATTAAGCTTCATGTGAATGGTATATATTTTCTTAGAGTGCCAAATATAATAAAAAAGAAATAACCCGATGAGTTAACATTTCCTTGGAAATGCTGCTGTGTGCTAGCTCCCTAATTCCTGCTCTGGTAGGTTTTGCTGGCAGCGATGATGGCGCATCTTCTGAGAGCCTAGAAATACAGCTGAACAATCATTTCTATTGGGTTTTTTGTTTGTTTGTTTTGTTTATTTCATCCCTCCCCATCTTGAACACTTTTCTTCCAAAATGTTGCCTGAGGCACGTTACTCCTGCCTCATGGCAGTAGCAATTTGGGTGACTAACTCTTCCATCTTCTTTCCCAGGTGGTGCTCTCTGGCTAAGTGATGCCTTCCCAGGGCAGCACATCTCCTGGGATGCCTTACAGTGGTGGCACAGCCACTTGCCATTGAGAAAGAGATGTGATACATCCCGGGAAACACAGCCCCTCTGAATGGCTTGGCTTAGGGAGAAGCAAGCAGAGAGCCTTCATCTGGGGCAAGGCTGTGTTACATCTCGGCATGCCTGCTTGGTGCGAAGTGGGAAATACCTGGTGTGGAGCGGTTGATAACCATGTTTCATGTGCTTGCAGCTCTGAGGTGCTGCCAGGAGGAGGTGAGACCCTTTCCCTGCCCTGGAGCCAGACCCGGCATGAGGAGGGAGAGCCCTTCATTTTGCTGGTTGAAGGAGAGATGGGATAAGATTCCCAGAGGTGTGCAGCAGATGGACAGGTTGGGTATCTCCTCACGCTGCTGGTGCTGGTTGGCTTCCCCGGCGTCAAGGGCTGCGCTGCACGTGGGGCTGAGGTCGGCACTCTCCAAGGGTTTTGTGCTCTGCTGTCTTTGGCATGAGATGTAGCCATGTAGATTTCCTTGGAAATTCCACAGTTTACTCATTGAGTTATTCCTTTTTGCATGTATTTGGCACTCTGTAAGAAAGCACAAACCCGGCAGGACCCATATGCTGTTGCGCAGGACCAGCATTGCTGCTGGGGGCACCCCGGGATCCCTGGACCCGCTGGGGTGGGAGCAGAGGCTCTTCTGTGCTTCACGGGTGGGGGCTCGGTGGGGGTCTCCGGCCAAAGGGGCGGCACACCGGGTGCTCAGCGGCGGGTCTCCCGGGCACACGCACAGCACCTGGCAGAAAAAGCGCATTTGGCGTTTAGCAGGGTTTTTTTCTTCAGCTTTTAGGACGGCACCGTCTAGTGGGCTGTGTGAGTATTACTGACTGCCGGAGGAGCTCCCGGCCCAGCGCATCCCTTCGCACGGCCGGTGGTGGAGGACCGGCAGCCGGAGGGCATCGCCCGCACCCGCCGCCGGCCCGGGGGTGATGCTGTCTGTCCCGGGGGTGACGCTGTCTGTCC
The DNA here is from genome assembly GCA_013400195.1 of Aramus guarauna. Classification (NCBI taxonomy): domain Eukaryota; kingdom Metazoa; phylum Chordata; class Aves; order Gruiformes; family Aramidae; genus Aramus; species Aramus guarauna. The sequence continues at coordinate 37,714 of VXBL01009969.1, forward strand.
CGGGGGTGACGCTGTCTGTCCCGGGGGTGATGCCATCCGTCCCGGGGGTGATGCTGTCTGTCCCGGGGGTGATGCCGTCCGTCCCGGGGGTGATGCTGTCCGTCCCGGGGGTTTCATGGCCTCAAATCCAGCTGATGGCCTCACTGCAAGCACTGCTCCCCAGCCTGCTGCAGGGCTCACTGCTCCCTGTATCCCATATCCTCAGGGAAAAAGGGGGATTTTAATCCATCATTCAAGCTGCCATGGGGCAGTATTAATAATTGTCCCTAGTTTTGTTTTTTGTTTGTTTTGGGTTTTGTTTGTTTGTTTGTTTTAGTTTGGGGCTTGGGTTTTTTTGGGTGTGGGGGGAGGGGTAGTGGTTTTTTTTTTTTTTTTGGTCCTGGTGGCTTTCTAGTACTACTCCCTATTCATGCCAGCCTCAGAGAGTATTTTGCTCAGGTTTTTAAGCTCTTCCTACTCCCCAAAGAGTAGGAGAGACGGAGAGGAGAAGCTGAAATTGTTGAGGTGTGTCAATGCAGATGCTGCAGATGGAGGGGAGGGAGAGTGCTAAAGTCCAGAGGCCCATGCAGTGCTCCTGTGCCAGCAGAGGTGTTAGGCAAGATGTGGAATATTAATTTTGGGGTCAGAGGACAGAAGAGACAAGAATTACTCACTGAAAAAAGCAAACTCTGAAAGCCCTGAGCCACCTAATGTTATTTTGAAGTTGTCTCTGAGTGGACACTGGGCTATACGACCAGCAGAGGTCCATTGCAGTCTAAATTATTCTGTGATTCTACAATTTTGCTCTATATCTGCATTTTAAAACAACAAAATTCTCCTTTGCTGATGTATGGTCTTTTGGGAACAATATTACTGGCATTAGCGTCATAAAACTGACCAGTTACGTGTCTAAAGTACTGACACAACTGTCTGCAGCACCGGCACATTTCAATCATTACTGCAGCCATCTCCTTTCCTTGGAATTACAGGATCTTTTCTGACAGCTTTGGAAAAGAAAAGAAAGACTGCACTGCAGGGTCCAGCTGTCAAATTAGGGCTTTGCACATCGACTGTATTCATTTAACTATGCACTAAGAAGTAGAGAAATGTATTTGCTGATCACAAAACTGACCTCATGCAGGGCAGAAATGAAACATTTCAGATTTGAGGGAGAGAGACACAGCAGGTGGCTATTTCCCAGCTCTGCAGAGTTCGTAGCAGCAGTGCTACTCCATACAAGCAGGAAGAAGACCTACAGATTTCCAGAAAGGCAGCAAGTGCATGTTCCAGGAACACTTCAATTGAGTAATAGTTGAATTTCAGAAGAAAAACTGAAGATCAGTTAGTGCCTTCTGTTAGCACAAGCAGCACGTAGAGGAAACTCTTAGTTAAGTTTTTGAATCAGTTGAGTTAAATCAGAGCACAAGGTGGTGGTGACATTGCTTGTCTCCCCTCCCTGCTGGAGAAGTGATCCTGCCGGTGATTTTGTCCCCTGGCAGGGGTTCAGGGTTACACATGGTTTTTTGGAGGTGCAGTGACCAAACAGCTATCAGTGCAAGCAGATGAGCTCAAATGGCAATAGAGCTGGGCCATGTTGCACAGATGACGATGCCCTGCTCAATCCCCCATGCCCACAGTGGGTATGGGGTTTACTGCTTCCCCCCATTTCACAGGCATGATTTGGAATAGCTGTGCATGCTTAGGTTTATAGACACATCAGAAAAAAGGCACTGTTGTGCTTATTCTGCATAACCAAAATATATGGGGTGGGGAGAGAGAAAAGGAATCACTAGAGGAAGAGCATGTCTGTAGCTGTCTGCAGCATCACACAGCCGTTGCATTCCCTCCTCACTAAAAGCACTTTGGCCCTTCAGTAGTTTCTGCATTATAAATGCTTAGGAAGAAAAGGATGAGCTTTGCAGAGATTCACGTGATCTGGGGCACAGCAGGTGCCCAGACGTGAGACCACACTAAGTCTCAAGGCAGGACCACGCTGGACCCCTCAGATGCACTGGCTCTGTCCCATCTCCAGCAGCCGGCTTTTCCTTGAGGTGACATCTCCCTGTGTGCCCTCCAGGGCAGAGCAGCCCCCCGAGAAGGGGGTCAGGGAAGGGGCTGGTGTGAGATGGCAGCCGGTACTTCACTCCCAGCACCAGCGGCAGTGCCAGACCCGCAGCTGAACAGGTCACGGTGCTGCATCCTCTGTGCGCTGCTGAACTGAAAGCTTGAGAAGAAACAAAATTACTGCATTAAAAAAAAAGAAAGAAGCAATATAAAGAAAAGGATTTGCACTCCCCTGTGCCTTCTAATATAACCATGAAGTGGAGCAATTTTGAGTATTTATACTCTTATTCTCCAGGCACCTGCTGAATATTTATTACTGTAACGTCTCTTATGTCTTTCTGTCTGTTCATAAACAGCTCAATATCAGTGATTTGAGTATTCATCGCTTTAAACTGAAGCCAATAGTTACTGAAAGAAAGTGCTTATTCCACACAAGTTCCCCACATCTTCTGCAGAAAAGGTGATGAAGGGACAACTGTAACTCTGGGGATCTAGAATATGATAATGATGCTGTGCCTTTGGGAACGAGCCACAATTAATTACCTGCCTTGGAGTGATTTGATTGTTGCTGGCAGGTTTCAGACAAGCCAGCTCCCAGGTGTGATCTCCTTTTCCTTGTAAGAGGGGAAGTATCTGCAGTCGAACACAACATTTCACAGCTGGGGGTCCTGGAGCTCTGCTGGTCTATAAGGCATCAGCAAGTGCTCTGCAAGTTGAGAACAAGAACTTTACATGCTTTCATGTTGTCAAGGAAAGTAACCAAATTAGTGGATATAAAAAATAATAAATAAATATTCAAAGCTGAAGCTTTTTTTTTCTTTTTTTTTTTTTTTCTCATTTTTCATTGGAAGTGAGAACTGCACATGAAGGTTGACTTTTTTCCCCCCCAAAAAGTGGCAGTTGTCCTTGATGGAAAAAGAGCTTTATGCTTACTCCTTTGCCTGTGCTTTTTTGTGAACATAGAATCATGGAATGGTTTGGGTTGGGAGGGACCTCAAAGATCATCTAGTTGCAACCCCCCTGCCACGGGCAGGGACACCCTCCACTAGACCAGGTTGCCCAAAGCCCCATCCAACCTGGCCTTGAACACTTCCAGGGAGGGGGCATCCACAGCTTCTCTGGGCAACCTGTTCCACTGCCTCACCACCCGCACAGTGAAGAATTTCTTCCTGCATTGTTAAGTCCTTCTCAATCAGATCTATGGGATGGGGGATGCTGATGAAGACACCCAGACCGTGGAGTGTGTACTTAGAGCTGAAACTGAGCTGGATACCTGTCCTGAGTTCCCACTGACTCCCAGGGAGGCAGCACCTGAATCCTGGAGCCCAGCTGGCTGTGGGAGCACCCCCTGTTCTGGTTCCTGCCAGCACAGCTCCCATGGGATGCTCATCCTGATCAGTCCTTCAGAGCTCTGAGCTGCATTAGAGCAGGGTTTGTAGTGAGAAAAATTCTTGTCCATCCATCCAGGCAGAATTTCTGTCTTTTCAGAATGCCTTTGGTTTTTCTTTTGGGGTCATTTTACTGGGTTTGCTTTTGTTTTATTTTCTCACGGGATGGTGGGATGACTGGTGTAGGAGACAAGGGCAGCAGATCCACATGGAGACTATGAATCACTTCTTCTTGGGTTAATTTCCTCAGGAAATGAAGTCTATGGGATCATGCCATTGTTCTGTCCCTCTGTTCTCCCCCTACTAACTTTTGGATCCAGTTTGAACCAAGGTGGACAGGAGGGTAGATGTATCACATAATATGAAATGTCAGCATGTGTTGAGTGAAAATAGAAGCTTGGTTTCTTATGGAGGGAAAAAACAAGGAGGTGCTGCCTTAGACATCAGAGAACATAGCCCAGTGGCTGGGATTGAGAAGGAAATGCTGGATACTGGGACACACTGGTTCTGCTGCTCACACAGATGTTGAGTCAGTTCAGCAGTGGGGAGATACAACCCAAACCATCTCCAGTCACTTGCCAGTGGGCCACTGGTCTGAGCACTGTGGCCTGGTCTCTGCTGCAGTTTGTGGATGGGTGCTTCGGGCAGTAGGGATTTAGAGGAAGGTCTTGTCCCACTGCTTGAACAGGGATGGTCGATGCCTGGGCCAGCAACGCCTTCAGCACCTTGTGGGAGAGACTGCTGGGACCTGCACAAGGTAGCTGGATGGTTCATTCTTGGCCCAGCCATCCCACCACAGATGTGGTCCATGGTGGTGACATGGCACACGGGTTGGCTGGACCCATTTTCCTCAGAAGGGGAATGGAGGCAAGTGGTGGGAGAGTGTCTTTCTGTGCTCCAGAGGGGATCATCCAGCGGGATGCGGTGTGCATTATTGCAGAAACAGAAATAGTGCACCAAGCTCTTAATACTGCCACTGTGTTCAGAAAAATGAGATAGGGTTTAAATATGATGTTCATCTTCTTTTTCATCAAGCCGGGTGCAGTGCTGAGCCAGATGGGTGCAGTCTGTATTGACAAGGGCACTCGCTTTCTAAGAAGGAGTTTTGTTCATCTATCCATCTGCTTTGTATCCATGCAACAGTGAAATGGAGCAGCTCTTGCATATTTATACCCTTGTTCAGCCTGCAGCACTATGAAAACCAAATCACACGATCACAGGGAAGTTTGCCCATTTAGAAACACTCCAGCAACCATAGCAGAATAAATGTGAAATGAATGTTATCATTTAATTATTTTTAATCAATAGTAGAGCTTGGCAAATTCTGCAAAGAAGTATTCATCAGTGTTAGCTCAAACAAAAATTGTGCTTTTGCTTTGGTATTCACTCTCCTTTTTAATGGTGTTCTGAGAAGGCACATATGAATGATTTGTGCCTAGCTGAATGCCAGTGCAGTGCGGAGATGCTGTTCTTCAGAAGGAAGAGTGGCCTTGTGATTCAAGTGCTGCGTCTCAGGAGCTCCAGGACAGGTACTTAGTGCTGTTGCAAACTTTCTTTGTGACCTTAAGCAGGTCATTTAGTGGCACATACCAGATCAGGCACTTGGCCATCAGTTAGAATTTGGGTGCTGGATCCTGTCTTGTGCCTATGAAATATTTTGCCCTATATGTATCTAAATAGCTTCCCCTTGTGCAAAATTTGGATAATCATATTTTCTTCTTGTCATCTGTAATTTGTCTTGTCTACTTACACCATAGACTCTTGCAGGCAGGGGCTGTCCCTACCTGTGTGCTTCTGGGGCTCACAGAGCAACTCTCAGACCTCTGGAGCCACTGTTGCAGAAATCAATTAACGCAGAGTGAAAAACCTTGCTGAGGTTCCTGAAATGGCCATCTGCAAACTGATTTGATTTCCTTCTAGCCCCGTGTCATTCTGGGCAGGGAGCAGAGAGCATGGGAGCATGCCCTGCCAGGTCCATGTTGGCTCCTCCTGAGCTGTGACATCTCAGGCACCATCTCCAGGGTATGAATCCACCATGGCTAGAAGGTCTGCAATACTGGAGATCAAGAAACATCAAATCACCTGGCACAGCAGGGTTTTTTTTTTACCCCACTTAGACACAAGAAACAGCTTACACACCATATTGAAGAGGAACATACAAGACCAGGCTTAAGACAGGACAGCCTTTGGCAGGGTAAGAACAACTGTGAACAGCTCACCTGAAGGGAAAGGGACACAGACTCCAATCAAGGGTGAGTTAGAGACCAACACTCTGCTGTCCTGTAGCCCCATCTGACTGCTGTACTCCCAGCTCAGCAGTTATTTATTTCCCAATTATCTTACAGGTGTTCTCAATTATCTTATCTTACAGGTGCTGGGAACTATGTAGGGCATGAATTGTTTGAATCCTGTTAACTCTTCCCAGTCCTTACTTTCTCACCACACTCACCAACAGCACAGAGATGGTGTGGGATAGTCTCCGGGCTTTTGAACCCTTCCCATCAAGTGATAGGTTAAAATGACTTCTGCCATAGACATATAAAAGTGTGTTTCTCTGATGTTTAATACTTGCTCTTCAGTGATAGCGATGTTCACATTTGTGTGTTTTCTAGTAGATATGTAAAATATATTTGTCTCACATTATTATAATCTATGCAAACGTCAGTAATCCATATAAACTCCAGTAGCTCCTAATGACTGGAGATGGCACAAGAACCAATAATCCATAGAGCAAGTTATTCTATTGTAAGTTAATTCATGCAGCAAAGCAAGTATCTCATTCTAATTTATTAGCTAATATTCCAGCCAACAAAGCCTCATTTGTCTGTGATCTTTTGATTACTTTTGTTCTTCATTTGCTTGATATCCATCAGTTCCATCTTCTACCACTAGTAAACAAATGATCTTTGTATTTGGCATAAATAAGCAAGCAGTAATGCCAGGGTGACATTCTAGCACAGCAGAATGACAGCTACTGAAATCCTGGTGTCTTCTAGGCATAGTCCATCTGACTGCAGAGATTGCTCCTTAATGCTTTGATGCAGCTTGGGCAGAAAAAGAGATTTTTAATGGCTAGCGTGTTCAATACTATTAAAAATTGGTGTCTTTACCTTTCTTTCTTTTCCTCTCAAGGAGGTGTTGATTTAAAACTGATTAAGGATTAAGCTTATCAGTTACCAATTAAGTTTTTCAGTTAACCATTTGCATTTGAACTATTATGTAAGCTGCCTTGTTTAAGCCCCAGTTACTAGACAGGTATAAAGTTCCTATAATAGCTACCTGTACAGTCTGAGATTGTTACTTCTGTCCCAGTTAAATCATTAAAAGAATCTATTATTTATTACTTACCTGTCCTAGATTCTTTCCATACTTATATACTTGCTTGACAGGACTTAGTAGAGTCAAGAGTAATGTCAATAAATTGAGCTGCTTCCCTTCGAGTTCTCATCCCGCGGTGGACCACCCTGTAACGCAACCCAACAAACCCCATCCAGATGGTTATTATATTTTTGAGTGCATTTTCCCAAAGCTTGAACTAAGATTGATCAAATCTCATCTTCCAAGATAGGTTTGCTCTTTGTTTTGATATTTCTGTGTGCTACACTGCAGGGCCATCCATTTCCATGGTTGTAACTGGATTTTGCCCTGGAAAGCCCCTGTGGGGTTTCACTGAAGCGCTGGTGCACAGTCTGCCTCCTGCATTGCACTCTGTAGTTTTGGGGCTTTCCAAAGTTCCCTGTTATTTATTTATTTATTTATTTAAGTTGCAACCTATCTGGATAGCTATATTTTGATTATTTTTTTTTTCTTTTTACACTTTGTTTTATTTGAATATGTAGCTATTCAATACTTAATGTTTTTAGATGATATTCATCTGGTACTTCTTTATCACTGCATTATGACTGAGATGTCTTACTTCTTGGCCAGTCATTGCCACGTGAGAAGAGGATCCAAGTACGACAGGGAGAGAACATAAACCATTACGGTGATCATCCCAGTCTTTTCCTGTGCTGCTGGCAATCTTTCCCAAGGTTTCCTTTAATGTTCAGTTTGTGCTGCCCACTGAGTCAGAGCTTTGGGAATGTCCTTCTATGTGAAATCATTGCTTGACTCCTAAAACATCATTCCATTTTGGAGCAGCTGCCCTATCTCTGTGTCTCTGTGTACTCCACGGCTCTTAGGGCTGCAGCCTTTGCTAATGCACCCACTTTGTTACCTCAGTCCCCTCTTTTTGTCTGAATTTTGGTGGGCTTTCACATGCATTACTTGTTTATCACCATTTCTTTTCCTTAGGGTTTGGGCCACTTGTTCCCAGAGGGCAACATGTAGTATCAGCTTGCTATCTCCTGAACATGTCCCTTTGTTTTCCCATGTTGGCAGCCAGACAGCAATAGCTTGGCAAATCTATGAAAATAGCAAGTAGTTTCTTCCAGTCCTTGTTTTATAGTATTTCTTTAGCAGCCCAAGTTCCAGCTGCTTGAGCTGAATGGAGGAGTATTTTCATATTTGTGTATGTTTTTGTGCTTATCCAAATAGCTGCAAATCCTCTTTCAGGTTCCCCACATTTACAGTAACTGGATCCATAAGTAAACAGTGTTAGCCATTTTTCATCCCTCCTTTTTTTTTTTTTTTCAGCCTGAATCTGGATTTAACACGAAACTTACTTCCTGATACTTTCATGTTCAGATCCTTGTATTTGGTAGAGGTGCAAAAACCTTTCCTCTTCCCAGTGTTTCCCCCTGGCTCATTAAGGCTGGCATCTGCAGCACTAGCTGTGGTTTGCTGCCCACTGTTTTGAGCTTTCCCAATGCTGTGTGTTTGCCAGGTCTGTGCTGGGGGTGACTCCCCTGTGTCCCCTGGCCCATGTCCCTGCACGGTGTGAGAGCTGGCCACAGGGCTGTCAGAGGTCTTGCCCCACACATAGTTTTCCCTTTTGTGTCAGGGCTACCCCCACCTTGTCAGTGATGGGTCACTGAATAGTCAAAGGGTCTCCTACACCAGGGCATGTCAGTACAGGAACCTGAGCAAAATCTTCCTTCAGCCATCTCAACGCCCCTGCCTGGTCCAGGCCCCATGGCCACCATCTCTTCTCCTTGAGGAACATGGTAAGTGTCCAGCTTTTGCCTCTTAACATGGGAATAAAACCTCTGAAAAGTTAAATATTCCTTGCAAGACCCATAATCCTGGTATGATTGAGCATGTGTGTGTGTTTCAATGAACTCTGCCTGTTGTTTATCAGTAACCTGTCCTCCTCACCTGAAATTATACCCAGATTTTTAAGTTCCTGCTGTACCAGTTGGGCCTTTGGTCACCTAAAGTGAAACATGGTTTCCTCTGTTACCTGCAGCACTACCTCTTTATTTACTCTCACATCCACAAAAGAGGGTCCATAGATCAAAATACTATCTATAGAAGGTGTAACTGAAGCTTGGCTGTTTTCCAAAAAATTCTCCCACATTTCTGTAACACACAAAAGGCAGGGTGCTGGAGCATTAGGATCCCTAAAGAACTGGCGGCCCCATCTGAGTATGAAAATGTCCTAAAATCTGTGTTTCTACTTAAAGTCCAGTATAGGTCACGTCTGTTTTTCTTGGTGGGTCTCTGGGGTCCCCAGGCATCTCTTGCATTGAGCCAGCTGAGGGTCCTGCACGTGTTAGCATTTTGGGACTGCATGTATTTACTTTGTCGTGATCAGTGCAACTAGAAGTTGCTGTTGCCCCTGTAAAGCATGGACGGGTCTGGGCAGGAGCAGCTGGAGGCTTGGAGGAGGTTGGCATCCCTACTGTGCAGAATCAGGTCTGTCCAGGTCAGGCTTTACTGTCCAGCTCTTGCAGTTTAGTTAATTCGTGTTGTTGTTCCAAAAGGGCACTCTCCCAGCATTTATGTTTTCTCCTTCAGTAGTTTTCTCCTTCGGTCCTCAGCTCTGTGACCTGCTGAAATTCTCTCTTCTGTCTCTGTCTCCAGTACTCCAGCAAAATCACTGGCCTTTGCCTCAACTTTGAAATACTGACTTTTCTCTGTTAATCTTGTTTTCTATGGAGCAAAACAATTAGCGGAAAATGTTACCGCTCGGACTGTTTCACAGATCCTCTTCTTTCTCTTTACATTTTCTATCTATGTGTGCCCTGTAAAATTGTTCTGCCTGAATTACTTTCTTCTTAAGCTAGAGCTGAGTCAAATGCTGTTGATTTACGGGTTCAGTAATTGCCCTAGCAGCTGGTACCAATCCATCCATCATTGCAGGTTTAATTTTGAACCTCAGCATTAGGTTGCTGTCTTGGTCCCTCCTGCATGAAATCTGATCTTGTATTCAGTACCTGCTTTCTTGATTAAGAAAAACCCCTCTGGTCCTTCCTCAGCTTTCTCTTCTTCCAAACTGAACAACTGCACCACAGTTAGGGAGACCAGTAAATCCTTCCCAGCCCTCTGCATTGGGCCCTGGTGTTCTACCCCAGCTCCTTCCCCTGATGCTGCTGATGCTGGGATGAGGTTGGACAGCTCTGTGGTGGGGTTATGATCACTCACAACCATTCCTGGGGCTCCTGTGAGTCCCACCAGCCCTGTACAGCAGTATCCATGCAGTGTCCTAGCAGCCATCATACAGCTCTGGTTTGTTCCAGGCCCTGACTCAGGTCTGGCTCAAGCCCAGCTCAAGCCCGCTCCTGCATCCCTTCATCAGCAGCTGTGTGCCAGTGGTGACCAGGGACATGAGGAGGGTTGGAAATCCAGTGCTTTGCTGAGGAGCAGTCAGAGGGAGGGGCAGGTGCTGACTGAGTAACCTGGTGACTCCACATGAGCCAGCCCAAGATCAGACTAGCCAGCCCCTTCCTGGCCCAGGGGTCAATATGTGCCCCCAGGAACCACTCTCAGAGGGCTGCACCCACAGCCTGCTGCTGCGCGGCTCTTCCAAAGACTCAGTTCTGTGACTCAGATCCATGATGTCGAGTCTCTTTTGCCACTGCCCTCAGAAGCGTTCATTGCCAGTCTGGATCCTGATCTCAAGTTTCTGCTGTATTAGCTCTTGTAAGCCATCCATCGCATCCTGCCTGGGCTTGCTCCGCCACTGGTGTGGATGGCAGGCTCTCTGCTGCAGAGGCACATGCATTTCTGCCTAAGTTCCTTCAGCAATTCAGTCTCTTATTTTAAATCCTTCCCTTTTCTAGACCTGCAATTTTCTCTCCAAGCCCTCCCTTTACCACTTTTAGTAGACTAGTCAACGTAGCTGCAACTTTTCACAAAGCCCATAGCCAACAACCTTAATAAGTCTTGACTTTAGTGCTCTCCTGGCAGACTGTAAATGCTTTTCCTGCCTCCCTTGGAGAACTTTTGCCCATGCAGTTCACCACCTGCTATGGCTGGGCTCATATTGCATGACCCAGATCCTAAACTTTGCTGTGAATGGGAGAGTCTGTCTTTCCCCCCGTGAGCAGTCTTGTTTGTACCATCTGGGTTGTCGTGCTTAGTTCAGGAACCCCAGTGAGATCTGAGCCTCCCCCTGGGGTCACTCTGTTTGGACACCCTTCAGCACACGCAAGGACACACACAGCTCCAAAGAACAAAGCTAGTATTTGCTAGCTAACACACACAGGATAACAGGGGCTTGATGAGCTACCCAGCTGAGCACAGGGAGCTCGCCGTCCTGTACGGTACCCATTGCCTTTCTTGGCTGCACAGGCACCACCTCAGGAGGAGAAGAGTTGGTCTCTGCAGCCCCAGGACACATCCTCAATGGTTCTGAGTTTCCTTATTTCACCTCCTTGTTTGCTTCTTGAAGGTTTTATACTTTCCTACAATGTGTTTTGGGTTTTTTTCTGATGAACCCTTGAGCTGGTTGTGATGCCATCTCAACCACCCTACCTCTGCCTGTGGTGTCACCTTGTGTCCTTGCCTGGCCCTGCTCTACAGATGTGTCACAGCTCCTCCTGACAACTGTGCAATGACTGCAGCAGTCTGAGCCACGGCCATGCAGCCACAATGGCTGTATCAGAGCTGGGATTTGCCTTGGGCACAGGTTGTTGGCCCTGGGGGGGATGAGGAAGTGGCAAATGGGATTGCAGACAGAGGTTTACATCCCCAGCTGCTGCTGGAGACAGTGCAGCAGCTGCAGGTCAGGGAACTCTGGTGATCCCCTGCTCAGCTCATGTGAACAAATGGGCGCTGATGGTACCGGGTCTCCAGCACCACAACATCTCCTTCCTGATTCCAGCAACTTCAGTTTTAGGATGGGTGCTGTTATCCACCGTGCAAGCTGTAACACACTGAGAGCAGAGACCTACACTGGTGAACACTAGGAATGTTGTTAAGATTTTTCACTACTGCACAGAACAAAAGGGTTTCTTCTGAGCAAAAGAACTGGCAGTAATTGGGGTGTATAAGCAGGATGTCTGAGCAGCAGTGATTATAGGAGTGCGGTAAATAACAGGGCTGAGTTGCAGTGGTGCAGAGAGAACTGCAAGTTGTATGTTTTGTCTGTGTACGCAGGCTGGCACATTGCTTTTGTAGCCACAAATCAAGCCCATCTGTACGATTTACTTTCTCCTCCCACCGTCTCCCTTTATTAAGTTAAATCAATCATCCCACTGGTCTGTGATTTATGGCTTTATGTTTTGCTGGGAATGTGTCACAAAGTGAAAAGTGGAAGTTTTGATGTATTAGTAAAACCAAACTTGTCTGCCTAGGGTGAGATTGGAAGAATTTCGTTTCCTCTTGGGTGAATTCTGACAGATGATATAAATTTCCATCCTTTCCTCTTCTTCCTCCTCCTCCTAAACCTGCACCTGGCTGCAAAGAAAGGCTTTGAAATAGGTGGTGGCCATTTCCCAACCTGTCAGCCTGTCCTGGCACACCTTGACCTGCTCCCTGCAATACCTGTGGCACTTTAGGGCTCTGTGGCAGCTCTGCATGAAGCCATGGGCAGATGAAGCTGAAGAACTCAGGGCCATCCCAGGTTGCCCTGATGGCCTCCAACAGCCAAGTGTGGCTGGCATCAGCCATGGCCAACTGAGGGTTCAATGACTCCAAGGATGGAGATGCCGTCAGCTAGCTGTCTGGGCAACGTTATGTGATATGGTCAGTCTTTGTCTGCATCAAGGTTCATCCAAGGAGAATCTGACCAATGTGGGAGACCTTGTGCTAGGAGGGAATGGAAAAGGAGTTGCCCATTCAAGTGGAGGGGGAAATGGCTATCCAAATGCCAAGGCCACAGTCTGGGGAGCACTGCAGCCCAAACATATTGGCTTACCCACCACCCCCTGTGCTCTCCACTCCAAACCTGGACATAGAATTTTATTTTTGTATTGGAATAAAAGGCAGAGGGATAGGTATGGCCCTACCATGGCATTGTTCCCTCGTTCAGAAATGGAGACATTGTCTCTCCGCATCACACCCTTTTAACTGTGCTGAGCAGCTCCTATCATCCCTGCTGTCTCTGCTATGCCATAAGGTATGTGTGGCCACAGGCCCTTAGAAGCCCCATGTGAAGGGTTTACACCTCTCTAGTCTTATTAAAAGCCCCTTTCCCCTTAAAGAAGGTCCACAGTGTGTCTAAATCACCTCTCCTTGTCCACTGTTCTTCACAAGGGTGGAAAGCAGCTACTCCTCAAGTCCAACTCTCCTCCTTTGTATTGGAGGCTTGAGACGTAGCAGACTGAGATGGTAATGACGTTTGTGAAGCAAGCAAAACACACCTCTAAAACTCTCATAACACACCTCTAAAACTCTCATAACACCTTAACTACCTTATAAACACACCACTCTTTAGTAGCATATGTCATAATTATGTCACTGCAAGTAATACAGAGTCACAATTCTGTTGCTTATTACTGGTATTAGTACTCATACATAATTATATTACTACCAAGAAATCTTATAAATCCAGCACTTATAAAGCTGCAATTCTATTGCCTTTCTTTCTGTACTTAGTGTTAAGGTACCAAGTCTATCATTCCTTATAAGTTTACACTTCTTTACTGCATCATCCCACACCAAGTCTTGTGGATCAACCTGGTGGAGAGACCAATGTGTTCTCCAAGAGGGGTTCCCTCCAGCATCCCCAGTGGTGTTGGATCCACAGTTCAGCTTCGGTATCTGCACTCCTTCCACCAGAAGCTTCCCAACTTTCTTTGTTGTCCACCTGATTTTATACCTCCTTGCCCATTTTTTTCCTTTTCCTGAATCCACATTTCTGCCTCTCTTGCACCTCTTTTTTGCCCTTCAGATTCCTCCCAAGTAAACAATCCCTAATTACTTATTATCTCAACTCTGTTACATTCATACTCATAGGCTCTTGGGGGCAGCAGAATTATCTTACTTTAGCCTTACACCCCTACCTAAGTTTAATTAAGCAAAAGCAGTTTCTCATCTCAGGCGCAGAGCTTTCATACCACAGCAACAATATTTGTGCATTTTGTTCTCACATCCTATCTCTGTACTGGAACAGTTTTCAGCATGCTCCCAGTCCACATCAGAGGTCTTGGCCAGTTTTGGAGTCTGGTGTCCCAGCAGGGCCACTGGCTCTCAACCCCCAGCCCTGTGGCAGACCCTACATCCACAGAGCTGCTCCAAGAAGACATACTGTGGGTGGACCCACCTTGTTTATTCCCACAGAGGCCTGGCTCACCTCCCTGTCTTGTCCTCCACTGGCTCGGTGGAAGGAGATGAGTCAGTTGTTCTACTTCTTGCTGCTCAACTGCAAAGTTATGGCGGGGAGAGGGGGAAGCCCAGGTTTCACTTTGCACCGGTGGTAGGAGGACCCATCTCTTCCTTCCTTTCTTTCTCCATGAGCTTATAGCACCTAAACTTGTCTGAGCTTTAGTGCTGCACAACTATAGTTTTAGTGCACACGTGTATATATATTTACGTGTGCATGTATGTGTGTATATATAAAATATGGATGCATATATACATATGTACATCTATATTTTTGTGTGTGGGTATATATATATACACCCACACATACAGTGAATAACACTGGTAACAAGTAGTTACTATATGCAGAATAAAGTATTCATGACCCTAGAATAAAAATGCAAAGAGGAGTACAGGGATGGGATGAGAGCAGAGGCCTTGAAAATACAGGCAGAAGATGATAAACTTCTCACCAATCATCAGTTACTCATCACCAGAGGAATTCAGTCTTGGGAACTGGGATCAATTTTGGGGATAACAAAGAAAACAAAGTTGGGACCAATAAGAAAGCACAGTATGTACTTCTAGGTCAGGATGACCGAAACTGAAGACCTAATCTAAACCAGCTGAAGGGGTGACTCATCATGTCTCTCAAGGTGCAGAGTCATCAAATACAGGTATAATAGGGGTCTTCACTGCAGTTGTGAAATGTGTCTTTATTGTGGAAGTACCACTGCTGATCCATGCTACAGGGCTGCAGCTGCTTTTCTTGCTTTTGCTTTTATTTCTAGGTGTATTTTTGCTTACATTGCTTTTGCTGCCTAGAATATGCTATCACAGCTATTAGGAAAAAGCACAAATACATTAGTAAGTATTAAAATGACATTCTCTTTCCCTCTCCCTTTCCAGTTGATTGTTTGGTTTTTTTTTTTTGTAACCTGCTCTGAAACTTAGATGCAATAAATTGGCGACAAACTGAATGGTTGGTGGGGAGATTTGTCAGGGAGCAGCAGGCATGGGGTTGCTCCACCCAGGAAAATGAGCTGGGAGCAGAAGGTGACCCCAGCAGAGGCAGGACAGTGTCCCCACTGACCAGGCACAGTCCCACAGAACCTGGGCAGAGCCAGGTTCTATTGACTGCTCAGTGATCATCAAACAAGGTGAGGTGATGAGACAGGTCCAAGGTCCATGCAGAAAGACCAGTGAGCAAGTCAGGATTGTCAGGGCACGGGGCTGGACACCAAGGCACCTACAACATAGCTCAGGCAGGGACAGAAGGCCCAGGGCTGGGCTTAAGTGGAGCTCCTGGACCAGTGGACAGTGGGTGCATGGGTAGAAATCCTGGGTGTGGTTGGTCAGGACAATTAAAGCACTCAGGGTGCTGACAACTGGGTTTGAGAAGCTGCAGGTGAGTTAATTCCTGGAGGACTTAGCAAGAGTTAGGTTGGTGTCTTCTGGATGTAAGTAGGGCTATGAAGTTTGCTGGTTTTCACAGCTGTCTTCCAGATGGAAACACCATCCTTCAGTAGTAGGTCTGGACTCAAAGTGCACGTCAGGTTTGCAATGGACACATCATCTTGCCTGAAAGTTTTCTTTAGCCTGTGGGTGAGACAGACAATAATTTTAAGTGTCTGGAGGACTGCTGGGTTTCCCTGTCCTTTGGCAGGCAATGCTAGCAGTCAATGATACTCCACGCTGGTACCCCTGAGATAGCCTTGCAGCTAGAAGCCAGGCAGTATTCTCTGGGATATCAGACAACAATTAGGCAACTGTTGGCCAACATTGTCAACAACACCCAAATAGCACCTCAAAGCTGAGCTCTCTCAGCTTCACTGACAGTCTATCTGCTGTCACTGTGGTGTTAGGAGACCTTCCTCGTGAAGAAACAAGGAAAGGGAGGTGGTGCGTCCATAGCCTCACATTGAGGTTTCTCATTGGTCCTATATAGGGGGCACTGGTTTTCTTCCCTTACATGATCCTTTTTTTTTTTTTTTCTCTCCCAAGGCCAGACACATACTGAACTATATTAACAAGAATGTAGCCAGCTAGTTAAGGAAAGTGATTTTTCTTCTCTGTTGACACTTGTGAAATCACATCTGGAGGATTGTGTCAGATTCTGTGAAGTGAGTTCAGCGGAGTGCAACTAGTATGATTAGAGATCTGGAGCACTGGATGTATGAAGAGAAGGTAGAGAACCGAGTTATTCAGCCTTCAGCAGAGAAGGTAAAGGGGAATTCTAAATGCATCTTTAGGTACATAGTAGGAGGGTGTGGGTAGTCAGGGCCTGGCTACCCACAGGAGGGTGTGAAGAGGATGAAGCCAGACTCTCCTTGGAGTGCCCAGTCAAAAGACAAGAATTAAGAAGCACAAGATGGAACAGTGGAAATCCTGACTAAACATAAAGAAAAAACATTTTCCACAGAAGTGGTGCAGCCCTGGGACAATGCAGAGTAGTGGTGACACTATCCTTGGAAACAATCAGAACACAACTGGACAAGACCTTGAACAGTGTTCTGTAGCTTTGAAGTCAGACCTGCTTGAACCAAAGGAGTTCTTCCATGATCAGGATTCTTCCATGACCCATTTCAGCTGGTTCACACTTAGTGATTCCTATCAACAGGAGAAATATAGCCAGACTGACTCTGACACATGAGGTCTGGGTCCTGCAAGGGTGTCTGTACAGCAAAGTGACTGTATAGCTTTTGGCACCAGTTCTGCCCTCTTAGCAGAGGTGTGCTGATCCATGGTGCCAGTGCATGGCATGCTGTGGTCACCATATTCCCTTGGTTTAGACACTTATACAGATGAGTCCATCTGAGTGACTTGCCTATATTCCCTTTGGAGCCAACAAAGAAAACTGGCTCCTTTTGAGGCTCCAGCCTTCTGCCTGATTTGGACTTGGACCTTTCTACATATCCTGCAGGTCCCATATTCTCTGTTGAGCTCTCTGTCCCCTGGGGTAGCTTATTAATAAGCATCACAAGGAAGAAGAAAACTTGGCTGGAAAAAAAAGGATGGTAAGCTCTTTGTACCTGTTGCAGCTGTTCTCTCACTTTTGTTTTTGTGTACTGCAAGGTCTTCGTGCTGTTCAGTGCAAAGGATGGAGCTGTCTGGAAAGTAAATGAATGGCCATGAAGACACAAAATATCACTTGACACAGAGCAAATGGGAAACCCATGACTGTGCAGTAGGACACAGCTATTCATGTCTTGGCTGCAGGGCTGGTGGCAATGACAGCCTAATTAGGAGGTGTAGGGGAGGTGGAAGCAGGGAGGGGCTATCCAAGGGGAATATAGAGACATTGCTTGGGCATGCAAGGATGGAGTTAGGAAAGAGTTCATCTGGAGTTCAAACTGCTGAGGGATGCAAAGGCCAACAAGAAGGGCTTCTACATCAGCACGTCAGCAGCAAAAGGAAGACCAGATAAAAACTGGGCCCACTGCTCAACAAGGAAGGGGATCTACTGACAAAGGACATGGAAAAGGTACTCACTGAGATACTTAATGCTTTCTTTGCCTCACTTTTTACTGTAAAGGTCTGCTTTCAGTCCTCTGTGTTTACTGGCAAAGTTTAAAAGCATGTCACAAAAAAGAGGACCAAATTAGGGACTACTGAGAAAAGTTCCTGTTGTGGCAGCTAAACACCACAGAGCTGCTCATTTACTTCCCTTCCCTCCCCTCCTTACCCCCAGTGGGAAAGTGAAAAAGGAAAGGAAGAATAAAAATGACAAAACAAAAGAAGCTATGCAAAGACAATCACTCATCACTTCCCACGGGTAGACCGATGCCCAGCCACTTCCTGAGCAAAAGATGGCTAACCTCCCTAAAACATCCTCTTCCCCATTTTATTGCCAAGTGTTAAGGAAGTTTCTTCACCCTCAGTTTCCCAGAGCAGAGTTTCAGGCTCTAAGTCCCATGAGGTAATTTATTTGGGTGGTACAGCAGTTGTAACAGCTCGAGCTGGGTACCTCCACAGAGGCCTCCACCTGAAATGCATGGGCAATTACACCCTTATAAGTTCCCCTCCCCTTATGTGACAGTTGGGACCAATAGTAATATAAGGGTCTGGGGTCTTCCCTTTCTTTATGGGGTCCTTTCCTTGTCTCTAGGTGGGCCATTTCTTATCTCTAAGGTCACTGCTTCTGCTGACAGTTTAGCTTCTTTATCTTACAGCTTGAACTGACTCCGGGGCCTTCTTTTACCTAACTAGGCAAAAATTCAACAAAAGTTCAGCATATCTAGGTGAAAGTTCACAGCTTGTGGCCTAAGGTTTCAACAAATTTAGCCACTTATGCTGTTAATTATGCCAGCACTTATGCTAAGTTTTACAACTAATATTTCCCAACACTGAACATTACATTATATGGCATGGTATATCCCTTTGACTAGTTTGGGTCATCTTCCTGGCTGTGTCCCCTCCCAACCTCTTGCATATCTCTATTCACTGGGGAGGAGCAGAATGAGAAATGGAGAAGGCCTTTGATGCTGTGCAAACAGTGTTCAGCAAAGGCTGAAACTTTAGTGTGTTCTCAGCACTATCTTGGTCACAAATCTAAAACACAGCACCATATGAGCTGCTATGATGAAAATCAACTCCATCTCAGCCAGGCCTAGTATAGCTGGATATACATAGGCCCATGGGACCAGACAGAATGCATACAGTGGTGCTGAGGGAGCTGGCTGATGTCGTTAAGATACTTCAGCAACAGTTGACATGACATCTCAGCAAGTTTGTGGATGATACCAAACTGATCCACAAACTTGCTGAGATGTCATGTCAGCACTACATTTGTGGTCAGAATTAAGAAGTTTGGGCTAGGATTTGAGTCATACAAGCTCAGTCAACAACTAATATTTGGCAGGCCCCTAGGCTCCTTTAGACTCACTGGAGAGAGATGGGCATCTCCAGCAGGCTGCGTCCTCCACTTTCAATACAGATAGTGATGGACAGTCTCCGTTTGCTCTCAGTGGACTGTCTGGAAGGGAGTGGGAGAACTGGAAGGCTCCATATGGTGTTTGCAACAACCCAGAAAGCTGCAAACTGACCCAACCCAAATCTGACTGTAAGCTGACAGAGCTGATTGTGTAAAAGCAGATCTGCCCACCCTGACAGTGTTATCATGAGGAAAGTATCTGTATCCCTACATCTTGACTTACCTTCATCACAAGAGGCTTAAAGCAGATAAAGTTGAGTGAGGGGACTTTGGGATAGGGCCAGAGTAAATGCAGTGTGAAACACCACCTCCATCAAGACCTTGGTTCTTGACCTTGGACAGTGCATCCATGATCTTCTTCATCTTGTTTTCCAGAGGCTCTTCTGGTAGCAATGGCATTTGGAGGATGTTTTCCATTTGTTTTATGACAGGCTGGAAAAGAAACTGAACAAACTAGATGGAATCTAGGGGAACAGATAAGGCATCTCTTGATGAGATGCCCACTTGTAGGCTTCAAAAGTAGTGTTTTATATAAATGTGATGATCTTTTTGTCTCCATTGCAGAGGGAAATTCTTATAGCTTTCTACAAACATCCCACAGAAATTTTTTGTTGGAGCCATAAAGGATACTCCCTATTAGTTTCTGGACTTCCTGAGGATCTTTGGTTTTTATTTGATTTTGTGATCTGTCCAGCACTGAAAACACCAGTGCTAAATATGACTAGGCACCCACATGCTGTGAAATACAGATGTAAGTTATGTTATCGTAATGAAGATATGACCAGCATATAGAAGGCTGTCTCAAGGCCACTGATGCATTCAGATGGACCCTTCACAAATGATCATGCTATTTTTGTGTTGTGAATATCACATACTGCTTTTCCATCATTCAAAATTTGTATTTATATTGTGGGGGCAAGCTTGGAGTGCTGTAGAGATATGGGGTCTGAAATCTGTTCTGCTTGAATTTTGCTGTGCAATTGTTTCATTTCTGCAACCTTCTAAATACTCAAAAAGATCCCTCCAGGGGAACAGTCATGTGCTAAGCAGGTATGAAGGAGGGAAGAATTGTTCTCTAGAGGAGCTTATATCTCTCCCTAGACTGGAAGAAAGCCCCTGAGAAGCAATTTTTCATTACTTAAGTTGAAAGTGCCTATCCCATCAGCTACACAGGCTACAATACAAGATGTATTTCACCAGGCAGGGCTCAAGTTAGCCAGCTGTACCCCCTCAGAGCTGGCTGCAAAGAAAAGCCTGTTGTGCATCTGCCTGAGTGGCACAACTTCAGTGACCTGTGAAATTTCAGCCCCTCTGGTAAAATCCATTTTTCTGCTTGAAGGATCTTCTGCATTGGGATGAACCCATAGCTGTTATAGAGATTTCTAATGACGAATGTTTGAGGCCATGGTGTCTGCATTTGCCACCAGCTTCTTCATTGCATTTACGAGGTCTTGCTCTTCTTGCTTGTTCCCACCAGGAGATGGTATGTTTGGAACTGTAGCTACCAGTGATATTTCTCATTAGGCTCACTCCCATGCAGTCATATGTCATAGATCCTTTTTGCAAACACGCCACCTGTTTAAGTTGCAACAACACTTTTTCCCGAAGAGTAGAAATATGACCTGCTGTACTTAAAGCTGTAGATGGAGCAAATGGGACACAGAGGAAGGGACAGAACTGTGTAGGTAGTGAGTGAAAAGCAAGTGGCTGTTTATGTGTTGGGAGATGCCCCTGGAAAGCAGTCATGAAAATCTTAGCAATAGTCATTTTGGCAAGCTGGTCTAGATTGGCTATAAAGTTGTCTGGGGAGCATCAGATTATCCAAGTGGATTGACATCCATTCACCTGGGGAAGCAGTAAGCATGACAGAAATAGTAGTATTGGACATAACTGCTGCGGACAGTTGACCTGCCCACCTTGGGGCACCACAGCCATCCAGAAAAATCAATAAACTTTGTCTGTCCTGACCTCCCAGCAGCCTGGATATTAGGATATGAAAGATTTACCACCTCCTGGTTTTTTCTTTGGGTGGTGGTTTTCTTTTCTTTTTTTTTTTTT
>VXBL01009969.1:58882-81335 GCA_013400195.1 Aramus guarauna
TTCTCACATCATTCTGTTCCCCCCATCCATCTTCCCAGTGCTAATGGGCACAAATGTCTTAACTGTCATTCTTATTCATTAACAAAGGAAGAAAATGATCCTATAACCCAAAAGATGTTTAACTACCTTCAACATAAAGTAGTTTTTTCTTATGTTAGAATAGAACTTCTTGTATTTCAGTTTGTGCCCATTGCCTCTTGTCCTGTCATGGGACACTACTGAAGTGTCTGGCTCCATCTTCTTTACACCTTCCCATCATGCATGTATACATAGTGATAAGATCCCATGAGCCTTCTATTCTCCAGGCTGAACTGTCTCAGTCAGCCAGACAGTCACTGGAGAACTGATCAGAATGCTTTCTTTGGCATGGAGAACAACTCCTGAAAATAGAGGTCAGGGGGCAGGACCTGCAGAATTGCCAGAGCCACCTGAAGTCCTGCTCAGGGCTTGGTGGGATCTCCACAGCATCACCAGCGGTGCCTGTCACTTGTCTGCAGGCTGTGAATGATGCCCTGGGTATCTTAGCCTTGAAGTTCCAGAGTGATCACACAGTACCCCTCTGACTACAAAAAATAGCTTCTGATGTGTTGGCTTCATCAAAGAAGAGTATAGTGTCCACTTGGCGCCTTTCTTCATTGATGTGTGCCAGCTCAATTGCCTGCCTAACTTCCTTGTGGATGGTCTTGGAGGAAGTGCCACCATGGACATGTACCACCACCATGTAATTAATACCACTGCTTAATTTTTGCAGGCTGCACATGAACTGCACAAGGTTGTCTTCCCACAGTGTGTTTCACCCACAGTGATTATAGGGTTCCCACACTGGAACTGCAGACAAATGTCAAGCATCTTCACAGTGTCGTCCAGCTGATATGATTCATCTGGATCTTGGGTGTAGCTCACACCAAAAACTCTGAAGAGGGCCTCCAGCTGCATTATTCTAGGCAAGTCTTCAAACTTCTCATTGAAAGGAACATGCTGGCCTTCAAAGTGTGGTATAATTTAGCTTTGGTAACATTGTTTTTCAAAACAGCTTGAGAATGGGCATCAATATCATCCAAGTTATTGCTGATGTGGAAACCCAAGAACTCCATGGAGTCATTGACTGCATGGAAGGGGTGGGACTCTTGTTACAATTTTCATCTTAGTTGCTACTATCTCATAATGCTGTTTTCCTCATCATCGTTCTATACTTGGCACAGTTTCACTAGAGATGTCATGGCAAAGTCCTTGGACATGGTAATCATGAACTTTACCACAGATGTTTTGAACCCCTGGAAATCATCTCTGACTGCTGGGCTACAGAAAACTGATTTCTCACACTTGCTTAGCTGGGAGTTTAGGAAATGAGTGAAATTGCTGAGTCCAGGAAGCCTTGTATCTCCTACAGAATTCCAGTAAGAGCTTCAAGCACTCTTTCTCTGTCCCTTCAGTCCTCTCAGGGATGAAAAGGTCAAGGACTTCCTCCCTCTATATCTGCTGAGGTACTGGTAAGATCTCTGGAAAGCTTCAGTCTTTAACTTTTCCCAGTCAAATTGCTCCTCTTTCATTTCAGAAAGGCAACCAGAGCTAGGATGTTCCAGCAAGTCAAATACCTGCATTGGTGATACACATTTCACTGCAGGAAAAAGATCCAGGATTTTTTCTTCTGTTTTACTGGACATCTAAAAGAAAGTCAATAAGGGGTGCACAGATTACAGTAAGGAGAGTTGCCCGACCTTCTGCATTTGCCTACAGTTCAACAGCTTTTTTTTCTGCACACAAATAGGATGTGAAGCTGAGAAAATCATATGCAGATCAAATTTCTCCAAACCTGCACGCATGCGCCTGGATGGATATGTACTGACATGCCCATAACCTGTAAGGTCCTGGTGCTAAGTGGATGTCCAATAAAAAGCTAGAATAGAGCAAGCATGATTATTTCCAACCACCAAATAATCTGACAAACAGACAGGTTTCAGCACAGGATAGTCTCTGTGTTCACCTGCTTTCTCTAGTTAATAAGCCACCATAGCTTTCCCTTCCAAATACTTGGCCAAACTCACCTTGCACCTGTGTCAATGTGCAAGGGCCCTCACAGATTTATGATCCATACCATGAAGAATCACCCCCTTTTCGTTTGTTCTAAGCTGATCTTGCTAACATTGTTTGATGCTTCTGGTTCTTGTGTTGGAAGAGATGATGGATGCTTGCTCCCCATTCACCCTCTCCAGGCCACTCAGGATGTTCTAAGTTTCCATCAAATCCCTTATTTCCTCTTTTAGAGTGTCCTTCCTCATTTCTCATATGGGAGACTTCTATTATTTTTTGAACATATGGGATGTCTATGTTACACAAGGAATGGACTGAAAAAAACCCCAAACACTGCACAGTGCCTTACATTTCCTTTCCAGAGTAGACACATGCTGGGACTGTTTGTTCACTCCACTGGAGAGACAGACCCCAAATTACACATAGCATTAAAAGAGATTGTGGATTTTAGCAGATTTACTGCAGGTGCAGACCTGGTTATGTTAACATCCTTCCTCTGACCTGAGCACACCATCCCCAAAGCAATGCCTCTTGTTTCCTAGTTCTGCTAACACCTTTCCCTTTTGCCAGGTACTCAATCAAATAAAGATGAGAGGATTTGCACTAGCAGACCAAGCTGTTGGGACTCTGGATGTGTCTTAGGATGCATAGCTCAATCAGCAGCCGGTAAAGATCTGTCAACACCTGACAGGGAAGAAACATTTGAAAATTGGTGAAAGAAATGTCTATCAAAACACACTTACTCCACTACCCGTGACAGGTCGTACCACCTGCAGCCAGGCTACAGCTTTGCTCCCATTCTTGTGCAGGATTGCTATTCTAGCACACGCTGAGACAGATGTAACTGTTAATATGATCAGATGCTTGGTGCCCTGTAGCCTTCTGAGGTAGGACTAGGTTGCCTGGATTAACCCTCTGGCCTAATTCCACTATCTTTTGTTTAAATAAAGCCCCTTCCAGAGAAGTACCAGACTGGATGTGAGATGGAGAATCCACCCCTTCTTCTCCCTGTGTATGGAGGCCTCTTTGTACGATCACTTGGTTTCAATTCAGCTGTCCTCCAGTGCCCTACACTCTGATTGATACCACTCTAGGAGGAAAGATTGCTTTTATGAAACGGGACACATTTCACACAGCTTCTCCCTCTGTGGGATGGAACAAGGCAAATGTAGGCACCTGTGCCTCCAAACTGTACACCAAACTCTTGCTGTTCACTTCAACTTTTAAACACCTGCTGCTACTACCGTAGATGAGAATAAGCCAGCACAAGAGGCTGTGCAAATACTCTCCTCTAAAAAAACCTATGAGGTTTTGGACACTCCATGTTCAACCACCAAGACAAAGACTTTCACCACTGGTGACACATCAATATGGAAGACGGTGGGCTGAGTTTCAGTTGGGAATTCCTCGACAGAGAGTAGCTCCTCCAGAAGGAACTGGAAATCAATCTCTGACTCCATCAGCCTAACTGTTTTGTGAACCACTGGTAACTCACCCAGCTGAGCATGCATCTTTTGGAAAGGATTTTCCACAAAGAGAGACTTCCCTAAGGAAGAGAAGAGACAGCCAAGATTCACCCTCAGAGTCAGTCTGCCCTTTCACATAAATGGGACAGTTTTTCTCCAGACATCTGAACTCCCTCCAAACTGAGTGGCCATCTCTCAACAGTCACTTTAGAACAATACCTGGACCAGATCCCAGTCATATGAGGGACATCCTCCAAATTTGTACTCACAATTTTAGCAGTATGGGCCATCACAAGACAGAACTCATGGCCCCATTCCAGCCCTGTTGAGGTTACCAATACAGACATAGCCAGAAGGCCTGGATCCTGACCAGTTTGCCTCAGATGTGCCCTATGAAATGTTAGAAAACCTGTCTAAAGAGATGTCTTGAAAGGTTTTGGAAATGATAGGAAGCATGAGACATTCTGCTGAAGCTTGCAAAGAGCCTACAGAACACTTGTTCCATTCTGGAATGGGAGGTGGAGGCCAGCTGGTCTAGCCTATGGTCTTTCAGAGGACATCTGGGCTTATTTAAGCAACTGACTCCCATCCCTATGATCTAGCTTGTCCCATGGAGAGAGTCTTGTTTCTTGCTCTTTCCCAGAGTCTCACACTATTATTTGTTTCTCTTTAGAATGGACAACTGTAGCTCCCTCAAAGTTCATGTTTTCTAGACTGCATTGTCATTCCCCTTTGGACTCTTTCCAGGTGGCCTAAAATCCCCCTTGAAATTCACTACCCGAAACTAAACCCATGTGAGAAGAGTGGAGAGCTCTCCATTGCATGCCACATTCCTCTCAAGGCCTCCTGGTTTGACGTGAGTCACAGTTGGACTATTAACCCCTACCCATTCCTGTTTGAACTGCAAATATGAACTTCATGTTCTTCTGACAGGGCTCTTGGAAGGCCTGAGCAACAGGGGCTGTCCCACGAGGCACTTTGAGATGTGTGCTCAGGAACATCTGGATTTCTGTCATAGAGTAGCATGGGATAGTAACTTTATAGGTGTCAAAGGCTGTAATAACATAAGAATTGTGCACCTTGACACTGCAAAAGGTAATGAACCTGTAGTCAGGGACTGTAGAAGATTGCAGCAAATGGAAGAAGTGGGACTCCAGTTGTTTCAAAATTTTATACACTAATTTCTCAACACCCAGAAAGCAGTAGATTTTCTGGTTTTAAGAATCAGATGAAAGAGCTCTCCTAACAATCAGCTCCACTTCTTCCTCTTCTGTGTTGAGTGTGCACACTGGTACCTCATCATACGTTGGGAGAGATGCTGTCTTGGTGTGTAAGTGGAGAGCATGCAGGGTAACATTTCCTCTTCTTCACACATGACAAGAGAAGATTTCCTGTCTTCAGGGCCTACTGGTAAACTTCTCTTGATACATGTGGTTTCAAGAGCTGCTAATTGCTTCAGTGTTTCACCAAAGAAATCCAGGCTGATATATTTGTCTCACACAGGGCCAGAGAATTTCTTACAGTAAGTGTCCAAGAGCAGATTCACCTTGTCACTTGAATGGCAAACTCTCAAGGGAGGTGGCCAGTTCATCTTCTTCAAGGGTGCTAAAAGTTGTCTGGTGAACATCTCTGTTCTTGTTTTTAAACTTCCTTGACTTCTGCAGAAAGGCTTCTTGCTGCTCATCATATTATTTGTTCAGATTTTCAACCTTTTCCTTGTCATTGACTTGTTCAAAGACAAAATTCATGAGTTTCTGCTCTGTAATGTCGGAGTTTGGAAGGCAGCTCTGCAGGGCTGCCTTTGCCACTGATGTATCATAGCTGGATTCAGCCAGACTTTCGATGAAGCTGGGGAAAACGAATGACATAGTCATGCCAGGTAACAGACTCCTTGTCTCCCTCCTACTGATGTGTTGACAGAATTGAATGGAGTCATGAGGGCTTGCTCCAGGGCTTTTCTAATATCTTCTGCTTTAACGTCATGCTTTGTGACAGAAAACATATTAAGAATCTGTGATTCTATTACACTATTGTGGGCTTTGACCAGTTGGCTACATAAATAAAAGAGATCGTGTGCAGTGAACTGGTGGAGGTGATAGTAGTTGTCCCTTTGAGTCTCCAGATACTTCTTCCACTCTATCAGACAGTGCTCCATTGCTTTGCAAGGCCATCCAGCTCCTCCAGAACAGGTCTGGTGCTCTGAACCAGAATGCCAGCAACTCCAAATTCTGTGTAAACTTTTACTCTGTGTTGAGGATTGCAGTAGGTGTCAGCTTTCCAGTCTATGAAGAGGATATTGCCAACACTGAGAAGCTGCAGATACAACTTTCCAACCATTTGAACTTTTCCCAGGATCTGTAACATGCCACAGACAAAACAGTGAAATGGACTATTGTGTGTTTTCAATAACTGCTGAATATGTCTCACTTTACATTTTCTTCCAAAGATCTATTAAAGTCTGTGAAACAAGAAAAAAAGATTTGGCTCAATGTTTATGTACAGCTTCTTCTCAGAATACATTCCTTGGCCAAGGACACGCTCTAGAAGTGCATGTTTTCCTGGAATACTTTGACTACTCTTCAAAAATACCAGTTCCATAATAACTAGCACATGTCTACTGGGGGAAGGAGCTGTCCTGTCCGTAGAGGAAGGACAGCTCCATTGTCTCAGGTAGCAAGCAAATCCCACCCCTAAAGATTATGATAAGCTCTATCCTACCCTCAAAATCACCATGTTTGAGATATTTGGCCCTTGTGAGGTTTCTTCCTCTCTGACTGAAGCACTGCACTGTCTATAATTGATCAGACAGCAAGCAGCTGAGGTGGTTCCTCAGGTATGTAAGAGAACACCTCACTTCAAGCACCTTCTGAATAAAAAGCTTGTATAGGAAATGAGGAAAAGGCATTTCAGGTGTGTGAAGCATCTGGTTTGTGGTGGGTGCCCACATTGGGGTGACCTCCATCACACCCTTGGAGTTTCCTTTTTCTCTTCATTCACCGCAGCAGGAGCTTAGATGGCTTGCTTGGATGGAGATATCCACATCATTAACATGCAGGTGAAGCCAGAACCTCAGAGTCTTGGACTTCTACACACTCCACCATCATCTTACAAAGGAATGACTGTATTTATAATTTGCCTTCTGCATGAGATCTGGGAGTCTGGACCTCTGTTCCTGAAAAGTCATAGCTGAAGGTCAAGGATGAGTCTCCATGAAAGAATTCTAGCAACCCCCTCCCCCAGCCTTATGGACATTGTTTTCCAAGCACGTATTTGTGTTGCAGTATGGCTTACCTCCAGGAACCAGTTTGCCTCCTCTCTGCCTTGCTCAGCTTTTGTGATCATCAACACAGGCTTGTTCTGGAGCTTTGTGAGCTGAACCAGGCTGTATTCTTCAGCCTTCTCATCTGTCCGGTATGCTTCCTCTACGGTGTCCTTGAGTAGTAGCACTGAAACACAGTTCTTAAGGGCAGCCTGGAAAGCAGGTGAGACCATCAGCCCCGCTCTGCCTGTTCTCTGCGTAATTCCCCATCCTTGTGCAATGAGCCTTCAAGAATAGTAGTAGTATGTCCCTGCATATCACAGCCAAACATCAGGTTTTCCCATGTCTTAAGATGTGGATTGTTCCTTCCCTCTTCTGTTGTGCAGGGCTCACTCTTTCAGGGTATGATGCAAGCACGACTCTTCTTGAACAATGGCATGGCAGTCCTCATTTTAAATCTTTCCCTTTCCTTTTTTCACTTTCTCAGTTATCAGGTGGGTTCTTTTTTGTATTAAAATATTGCTTCCTGTCCTATCTTGGGACAAAAAAAGTCTGTTTTGCCTTGAAAATTATGAAGGCTTAATGGAAAATGTGACATGAAGTCATGCTTCTTTCAAACCTGGCTAGAGATCTATTTGCCATTTGACATACTCCTTGGAAATGGATTTCAAGAATATTAATTTCTTTGGGCAGAAACAACTCCCCCCAAAAAGTACTCTTCAAAGTGTGCAGAACTGTTACCTTGAATTTTTGAGGTGCTGAGATGATAAAACCCTCTGTTGTTGATGTCTCTGGCTTGAGAGACTGAGGAATACTCTGTGGAGCCATGAGTCATGAAGCATCTGTATGTTTGCCTTACACAAACACCCTCTGTTACCACAGGAATCTTTCTGTTAAAGAAGAAATCCCAGCACAACAGAATGAAACCTAATAACCATCTGGCAGCTCTGTAGGGATGATTTTGGTAAGGGTGGGTGGGGCTTCTTGTACCTGCTGTGCATGAAGAGACAAAGCACAGCTATTGCGGCCAAATCTGCATCTACCATATAAGCTTTCTGAAAGCCAAAGCCAGTGAATAAATATTTTGTGAAGCTGCTGTTCTCTGCCTGTCTTTGGCAATTTAGAGGAAGGGTGTCAGTTAAATGGTACCATGAGTAGGATGTTAAGAGTTTCTGTGGAGAGTATTATGCAAGACAGTGCTAGACTAGGCTTTCCTAAACCACAGAGCATAGGATTCACTTTCTTCTGCATGTGACACCTAATGGGTCTCCTCCATTTGCTCTCACATAGGCATGTGAGGTCTTTTAAGGTATCCCGACCAGACTTCAGTAGCAAACAGCACAGATTTCTCATAGGTCTTATGTCATATCTGCTACTCCCATTTGGATGTCTTGACTCCTCTAGGGAACGGCACCAGACTTTGGCAATTCGTTCTTCTGGTACAAGTCTAAGTAATTTTGGAACATGGGATTTGTAGACTCATGAAATTCTTGGGCAGATTATGGTCTTTTGCAGTGGTTTCGCTGATGAATGACAGGGCTGCAGAGAACTGTTCAAATCCAGATGTGGGTCTCAGGTCAAATACAGCTACAGCATCACAGAACTGCACTTTGTCAATGTCTGTCATTTTCACCTGCAGAAATTGATGCCAGCTCCATACATACAGGGAATTCTATTTTGTCTGGAAAAAGAACAATCCAAAAATGAAACACATAGTTGAGGAGTTTCATAGTTGACTCATAGTTGAGTTCACATAGTTGATTCATACAATGCCTCTGGCTGTTGTGACAAGTAGAGACTAACTGATCGCTTTCTATTGCCTCTCTTATCTGATGACTCTACTACATCCCAGTACTACTCATCTTTTATTATGGTTTTGATCCAGGAGATAAAGCCTTTCATTGTGCATTCAAGAAGTTCCCTCAAAAAGTCCAGCCTCTCTTCTGGAAGGTTTCTCAAACTATTTTTCACCTTCATTAAGTCCTGGATCATATAATCAAGTCTCTTATTCCCGAATTCTGGCTCTTCCTGCAAAAATACCCCAAGACATACTGATGTGTGTCCCTTGGTAAGAGAAGAGGGAAGGTAAACTCTTCTCCCACCCTGCACATCAAAGTCTCATCAGCCACTCAGGGTCTTTTCCAAAGGGCCAGCTCCCCAAAGACTTCTCTTCCTCTCATCCAATCTATTTCATAAACCAAGTCTGGTCATTTCGGTACAAGTCCCTGCAGCAGGGCACTGAGTCGTGATATAAAACTTATCTGACATCTGCATTGAAGTCCTGATCACTAAAGGGACCTTTCCACAAAATTTACAAGTTCTGCTCCAGTTTTAAATTCCTGAGGAAACTTGTCCAAAACATGGAAAGCAATCCAAAGTACAAAAAGTTACAGAACATTTATTTGTAACATATATAACATTTTGGCTTTTACAGGATTGGAGCAACCAGGCTTAGAGATCTGCACAAAAGAACATGTGGAAGTGAAATGAAGAATTCTGGACTTGGTAGAGAATATTAGGTTGGGATCTCTTGTTTAACTCCTGGAGTTTTTACCTCCCAGTTCTGCCAGAAACTTTCTGTGGAGGTTGGGGAAGATAATACTTCCCTGTTTATTCCAAATCACTTGATGCAGAATTTGGTTGCTTACACGCAGAGATGCCTGCATCCATCAGCCTCACACAGTGGACTCAGATGTCCTTAGGCATCTCTAATGGCACTGGGAGCTCATTTGCAGACAACCAGGAGTCTGATTAAGGGTGAGCTCAATGATGTTCCTGACTCCACTTACTCCACTATAAAGGTGCCAGGCTAAATGAGAGACTGCTACAACAATGAAACTTATATTCCAGAAGAAAAATTCCATCCATTGTGTCCAGTATGATTTAGTTAAAAGTGAAGACACACAAAAACAGAGGTTCCTTGTTCAGACCTATCAACACAGAAGCCACAAGAGCACGCAGCATAAGCCATATATCCATGTGCATCCTACATACATATTCTGTTAGGTCATCAAGAATCTGAAAATTTCCATTAAGCTCAAGTGTCTTCCACAGTTCATCAGTCATCTTGGCAGTGTTTATCACTGTAGACAGGGTCAGGTAGTTTTTAATCTTCTTCACTGCAGCATCTACCCAGGCAGCTTTTCCATGCCCTTTGCCTTTGCTCGTCTCCATAATTTTAAACTCCTTTGTGAGTTGACTCTCATTTGCTAACTGCTTCTCAAAATGGCTCTGCACAGTCCCAAGGGTGATGGAAAAGTCTTTGAGGGCCAGATGGATACTCTGATTGGTTGCGTACAGAAATGGCTGGCTTATGCATGTTTTCTTGCACATCTTCTATCAAGAAAATTTTGTCTTCAGGGATTGTGGCCTTGATTTGCTCTAGTTTTTGTCTCCACAGTCTCTGAAAAGAATTGCTTTCCTCTAAGATATGATTTTTTTTTTTTTCTTCATCATGTCACTGCATTTAACAAAGAGGTGCAATTTAGGAATTTTCTTCTCACCTTTCACAGAAAATTTGCTGACAGTCATCTGATCCTTAAAACTTCCTCTTTTTCTGATGCTTTTCTGCTCAGCACTTCTAGCCACTAAACAAGGTGGAAACAAACAAACAAAAATAATAGTGCATTTCTACAGCTAGAAAGACACTTACCTTCTAAGCATGGAAATATTCTGAAGCCGACTGCAACGCCATAGAGGGTGTGTGTGTGTGTGTTTATGTTCTTGGTGAAAAACTGAATCCAAGATCAACACCAAAACAAATTGTGGGCAAAAGCAATTGCTCCATCATGAAGAAGGAGCCTTCAAACCATGGCCCTGAAACTGTGGTAGTGCCTGTACTGTCAGAAAACAACTTGGCCCTGAAGTAGAGGTTGAGAAGACTTACCCCACCATTTGGCCTACCCCAGATGGAGAATCACTTCTATTGATTCTCGCACCCAATCTGAAAACGTGAATGCTGGGACATGTATGTTCCCCTGTCCACCAGGAAGAGCTCATTGGGTGAGTCTTTCCAACCAATACACATTTCTGTTCCATTTTGCTAGCTCTGTCCTCTTTTCAGGTCCCAGATATTGTCTGAAATTGTTTGTCCTGCCTGAAATACACTTTCCCCCTACAAACTTTTGTCAAAGTAGGTAATACAACCTTATATTTTGCAAAAAAATTAAATACTGGCACTGTTTAATACTCCCCCATGAGACAGATTTTCCCTCTATTCTGAACTCTTTCCATGTATAAACCTCTACCAGACTTTTCCCATTCCTTTTTTCCTTAAAGAGCTCCCTGCTTACTCTCCCCTCCCAGACAGCTTGCCACTAGACAGTCATGCAGCACTATTTCCTGGAGGATTTACTACCAGCTCTTTATTTTAGGAGAAGCTCCTCATTCAAGAACCACATAGGCAATCCCACCCTCTCAAACAGAATGGGATCATACCTCTTCTCACATCCTCTCTGCTGCTCCACAGACACAGAAATTAGCATCTCTGCTTCTTCTGCTCTTCCAATTGCTCATATTCCTCCTTTCTGACTTTCAGCACTGTTGCTATATGGCTGGAGACAGAGCAATCTGGGGAAAGAAACAAATAAAGAAACTTCATGCCCAGACCTCACATATAAAGGATTTTTGAGAAAATCACTTGGAGAGAGAGAAGAGCTACTGGAAACATAACCATTGCCATTAAAAACACATGACTGAATTTGCACAAAGGCTGTGTCACTTGATCTAAAAGCAGAAGTATCAACCCAGAGCCATTATGATGTGATCACTGACAAAGTCTAAAACACTCTGAGACACATGGATGAAGTTTATTATTGCAGAAGAATTTGAAAGAAATTTCTTCCAGGTTTTTGTAAAATATAAGTGGATTTTGAAACTCATCTGTGACCTTGAAGGTTATTCTGTAACCAGCATAAATAGCAACAGGAAAACAA
The DNA here is from genome assembly GCA_013400195.1 of Aramus guarauna. NCBI lineage: Eukaryota > Metazoa > Chordata > Aves > Gruiformes > Aramidae > Aramus > Aramus guarauna. Next base: position 70,573 of record VXBL01009969.1, read on the forward strand.
AAACTAAATCCACTAAACCAAACTAAGCTGAGTGGTGCGGCTGACAAGCCTGAGGGATGGAATGCCATTCAGAGGGACCCAGACAAACTCGATAAGTGGGCTTATGTGAACCTCATGAGGTTCAACAAGGCCAAGTGCAAAGTCCTGCACATGGGTCAGGGCAACCCCTCGTATCCATACAGGCTGGGTGACGAAGGGATTGAGAGCAGCCCTAAGGAAAAGAACTTGGGGGTTCTGGTGGATGAAAAGCTGAACACGAGCTGACAATGTGCGCTTGCAGCCCAGAAAGCCAAGTGTATCCTAAGCTGCATCAAAAGAAGAGTGACCAGCAGGTCGAGGGAGATGATTCTGCTCTGGTGAGACTCCACTTGGAGTACTGCGTCCAGCTCTGGGGTCCTCAGTGCAAGAAAGACATGGAGCTGTTGGAGAGAGTCCAGAGGAGGCCACAAAGCTGATCAGAGGGCTGGAGCACCTCTCCTGTGAAGACAGGCTGAGAGAGTTGGGGTTATTCAGCCTGGACAAGAGAAGGCTCCGGGGACACCTTACAGTAGCGTTTCAATCATTAAACAAGGATTATAAGAAAGATGGGGACAGACTTTTTAGTAGGGCCTGTTGTGATAGCACAAGGGATAATGGTTTTAAACTGAAAAAGGGTAGATTCAGTTTAGATGTTAGGAAGAAATGCATTACTGTGAGGGTGGTGAAACATTGGAGCATGTTGCCTAGAGAGGTGGTAAATGCCCCATCCCTGGAAACATTCAAGGTCAGGCTGAATGGGGCTCTGAACAACCTGATTTAGTTGAGGATGTCCCTACTCATCACAGGATGGCTGGACTAGATGACCTTTAAAGGTCCCTTCCAACCCAAACTATTGAATTGTTCTAAGAACATAAATGCAATTCTATAAATAAATCATAAGAACACTGCAATAGTTTAATTGCTATCCATTGTATAGAAGAAGAGTATTATTTTCTGTCCATCATAGTGTTAACGGTGGCTTAAAAATATTGTCAACTTTTATATTTTTTGCCTTTGTGTTTGTTCTCTTGCAGAGAATTTTTGGTTTTCTTTGTATTTTAGATACCTTTCCAATAGATATATTTTTTATTTGCCCCATTGCATAGTAAAACACCCTACATGGAACTACTGTTTTGGGAAATAAATTTGGAAACTGTGAGCTTACTGCAGATGGACAGTATGTTCTGAAATAGCACTAGATGTTGCAAGATGATGGACAGTATGTTGCAGGGGATGTCTCCTGAGAAAACTCTATGCCTCAAAAAGCAAAAGAAATTGGAAAACTGGGAAAGCAGGATTTTTGCTTTTTCATTGATCTGATTTTGAAGCTTGTGCTCCAATTTTTCTGTAAAATAGATGAAATTTAGTGATAGAGCAGAGCTTTTAAAAGAAGCAGTTTCGTCACTGGATTTCTTTTTAACATACTCAGGAAGAATTAGCATCTTCACAGCACCCCGCCTCCAAGCCATGAATAGCAAGGGGATCTGTTACAGTCACCCTTGTGGACCGCACAGATTTGGTTGTTTTCCAATTAAGTGGCCAACACCAGCATATGGGAAAAATGCTGCTTTGTTCCCAAAGTAAAATAGCACTTTTCAATTGGTTCAGGTACACAAAATCCAAAATCCATCTTTAGAGGACCCTGGTCTTGTTTTGGTTATAATACTCCCTTATGCAGGAAACAAACCTCTGGGATGCTTCACAATTAGCATTTCTATTAGTTTTAGTTTTTTAATTTTCAGATAGTAAATTTTTTTTAATATCATTCATTTAAAAAAAGAAACACCTCCCATGAACTTGCAACAAAACACCATTTTAACTAGAAAAAGAAATTTAGATGCTTCTTAGTTTCTGAAACGAAACATAATTTTTCCAGGATATATGAATATTTTGTCTCTTCCATTTTGTGTAGGCAACAAACTTGTCAGGTGAAACCTCATATTCTCTTCTAGCAAAAGAAAGGACTTGAAGGCAAACATCACCCAGCTCCATGGCTGCACTCCTGTTTGGTGTGGGATTTTAGTGATGCATGCATCAGATGCTGCTTAGCTTTCAGAGCCCATCACAGCTCACTTCCAAAACAAGAATTTTAAAAAAGCCATTCTGTGGGAAACTCACTGACAGCAAAGAGGAGATCATAGATCACAGAAGACCTGAGCACCTCTGTGAGAACTGGGCCCGTGGTCCCAACAAATCTGTCTACCTTTTTCCAACATGCTCATTTTGTCTGAGGTTATTTTCTCAACAGCAGCAGAAAGCACTTTCCTGACACTTGACCTGTCTGTCTTGAGGACTTTGGAAACCATTTTTCCTAACAAGGACTCCTGTAAGGACAAGAAATTTCTCCTCTTAGTTGAAAATAGTCTGCAGAACCTGTACCTTTACAGAAAAATTCCTCTCCCACTTCGTTAACCCACTGCAGGCCAAATAAGCACAGCTAGCAAAGTGGGTCAGCTCGGTGTGGCAGGAGGTAGTTGGGAATGATACAACCACATTCACTGCAAGAAGGAATGGTGACATTTAGAGTCCTTCATTTGCTGGACAATGCTATACAATCTCAGCCAACCAGAGACACTTATGTGTCTGAATTTTGAGCTGAATCCCACAACATGAGGTGGAGGTAGGCTATCTGACAGGACAGATTCCCCTGTGGACCTCCTTCCCACATGATAGTCCTCAGCCTCAGAGGGGTTTAAAGGATTGTAACATACACCTAACAGAAAATTACTACAGCCTCACTTGTTCTACTCAACCCCAAGTCTAGTTATTGCTTCCCACCTCCTCCTCAGAGCTGTTTTAGTATTTCTCCTCTCAAACGGTTAGAATTTAAAAGTCCTTGAACCAGCATGCCATCTTTTCAGGACAAATCCCAGGGCTGGCTCCAATCTTTTGTCTCACAGACTCACTTCTTGGGAGCCAGGAAGTGAATTCATGCTGCTGCAACACAGGTAGTGAGGTGAGCAGCAGCAAGGTAATATATAGGAGAGAGTAGAAATGCCCTTCTATTCCTCAAGATTGAACACTGACCTTCTCTTCGCCTGGGTTTTCCTAACCATTTCTGCTTCATCAAGATATTCCCCAGTCACACTGTACCTGAATTGGTAGACAATATCTCCCAGGAGTTGTTGTGACATGCAGTTGAGGGCTTGCTTCTCACCCATCCCAGGGGTGCAATGGTATCACAGCCTTTCTTTGGGAATATTTCAGGAATCAGGATACACTCTTGAGAGAAGATCATGGTGGAGCAGGTTTCACAGGAAAAGACTATGAATTCCAGCCCTGGGGATCTAATGAATGTGGTTGTATCATTCCCAACTACTTTCCCCTGCCATAAGACCCTTTCCAGCCAGCTGTGGTTAAGATATTCTGCAACCTGCAAACATCCACTAATTTTGCCAGCTTCTCTGTGGGACACCAAAAGGGTGAAGCTTAGGGTGAAGCTCCAGATCCTGGATAAGTGATGCTCAGAAATAATGTAACTTGACTACCCTGGATCTAGAGAAACAGAGTTCCCGCTTTGATGTTTGGTCCTAGAGCTTATACCTGGGATGCAAGCACGATATCTGTCGGATGGTCTGTGTGAAGAGGTTGCTGATTGTTGCTTTTTGGTGCTGCAGATTTCATGCCTAGTGCAAGATTTCATGCAAGTGCAGCCTGTGACCCAGAGGCTGGAGGTGGTATCTCAGAGGTGGCCGAGGGTCTTCATGGTGAGCCCCAGGACCAAGCCAGGTGGGAGAGGATGGATGAAGACCTGGGAGAGTCACAGGGCTTCCTGGAGACCTTGCAGTGGGAAAGCACCCACAGAAACATCATCCCAAAGCCTCCTCCTTTGGATTTAAAGTCTGCAAAGGCCTGAGCAAAGCCACAGCCTTGTGCTAGAACCACCTCAGGTACATCTCCCCACCAGGCTGGGCTGTCACTGCCTCTTATACCCACCCGGATCTGCCAGCTGCCATTTCTCAGTAATCAATGGAAAGCGAAAGAAATGGTCAAGAGGCAGCAGCGCACTTCTGGTTTCCCATTGCAGGGTGGGAGAGGAAATTCCTCAGGAAGAAGAAAAGCCAGGGCCTCCAGGGGTGTGAGGGTCTCCCCCAGGCCACTCTGCCATGCCGTGGGCAGCCCTGGGCACCCTTGCACAGGTGTTGTGTGAGGGTGCCTCAGCCCCATGGGTCTCCCCCTGCCCCAGGGATCCTGAGGTGCATCAGCCCCACAGATCCCACTCCCCTCCCACAGTCCCTTGGGTTCCCCAGTGATACCACTGGTGTGTCTGCCCCACAGATATCCCCCCACCCCACATGCATATCCCTCTGTGCCACAGAGATACTCAGGGTGTCTCAGACCTACAAATACCTTTGTATTTTCTCTCTTGCTTTCTTCCCCTCACCCCCCTCCAGCTCTAGCTGTCCCCAGGATCATGAGGTCCCTGCCACATGTCCTGTGTGGTCCTTCTACACAAGTCCTCGGATATCCTTGATGTGTCTTAGTCTCATAGATCTCCTCATGGCCCAGGGTCCCCAGACACTCCCTGGCCTAATGGATGCTCTAGATCCCAGCCATGACCTTCTGCCCTTGCAGTGGGGTCTAAAAGCCAGAGCTCAGTACCCCTCTGCCCAGCACGGTGAAGCAATGCCAGCTTAAGAACATGCCCAAGGCCACCAGCAAGGCTGCCATCAGGAGGGCAGTAAGCCCTGGGGCTGATCAGGTGTGATCCTCAGGCTGCTGTGGGATCCCCTGCAGCATCCCCTGCACATCCCTCAAGGTCCTGACTGACAGTCCTGGACAGGCTCAGCGGGTGACCCAGCTCATCCTCATCTACAGTGAGTGAGATGGTGCCTGGGATGCATGAGTGGACCCAGGTGTCTACTGAAATTAGATCTTTATAGCATTGTGTTTGGTCATACGAAGCTACAACACTGTGAATTTGGAAAATTCAACTTTGTTTCCTGCTAAAAAGACAGAAGATATAATGTCTGTCCAGACTTTGCCTCCCCACCCACACTCTGTGCCCCAATCATTGCAGTACAAGGCTTACTTCACTCTCTCTTCTGTGGCCTAGAAAGAAATAAAAGAAACTATGTCTATACCTGAGAGACAATGGCATAAATACAAGGCATTTGTAAATTCAGCAGAGTGTAATGGCACCTGGATCTCATCTGTCCTGGAGGAGCACCCTACCCATAGAAAGCATGTTCAGAGCAAGAGGAAGAGGAGTGGGATGAAAGCTTAGCATAGCAATAAGACTGCTGTCTCAGATGACTAGGGAGAGGCTGACATATCAATGAACCAAGGAGGCATGTGCAAACAGGGCCAAGAGGACTGTAGCCTGTGGGCAAGCATTGACCATCCAACATTGCTCCCCCTCGCACGATAACAGAGATGTTGACCTGTTCAACAGTTGCTGGCCAGCGTCTTCCCCATTGCAGCCTTGTCCAGCCCCGCTCAACAGGCAAACTGCTACAGTCCCCGACTTGGCTCACGCTTTGTCCCAGAGCACCAACAGCTTGAACAGGACGGTTGGTCTCCATGCTGTGCTCCTCAGGCTTTGTCCCCAGCCTGGGGGGCTCCTCTGCACTTCTGAGCTTCGTAGCCATGCGTGGGGTGGCCGCTGCCCAGCCCTGGGTCCATGGGAAGTGAAAGGGATGTGCAGAGCTGGCTGCTGAGACCCGCTCTGGGCACCAGGACTCACAGGTGCCCTCTGGCAGAACAACCACCACTTTGGACACCTTCTGCCAGAATGGGATCTGCTGTACCTGCCAGCCAAACTCTGAGAAAAGGCATTTCCAGGCTCTTTAGGAAAAGCACACAGGAGCTGCCAGTTTCACTGAAAACAGCTTATAAGAAACAAAGTTGAAAAACTGCCAGCATTGGCTTTTTTTTCCATATTTGCTACTTTATACAGCTGCAAGGGTGAGAAAGGAAGAACACTGAGCTTGAAGCAAAACCAGAGCATTGTAATGTTCTCTTTGAACATACGTCTGTGTTACTCTGTCGAAGCTCTTGCTTGGTTTACATTTTAGGGTTTACATTTTTCTAGAGCTTGTATTTTAAGTCTTATTCTTTTCCTTTTCCTTTTCCTTTTTAAAGAAGCTAACCAACCAGCTCATCAAAAGAAGACACTGGAAAAATAAAATTCCCCTGTAGAATTTTCAGTGTTCGCCACTCTAAATCCTGCTGAGGACTACAGAAATCAGCATTACAATACATCATTTTGAACAAGCTCTATGCATCAAGGGATTCTGCAAACAGAGCAGCAGATATTACAGGATATATTTTGCCTGTTTCCTTATCAAAAAGCAAAGATAAAACCTGGTTCTGTAACATAAACTGCACTGTCTAGGAGAGTATTGTCTCTGTTAACTTTAAATTGACATTTGCCTTATCACATTAATGTTATTTCATCACTGTACCAAATTTTAAGAATATGGAAATGTTCCAAGTTATTATGTTAAAATCCATATCACTATTCCCAGTAGTGCATATGGTAACCTATGAACACATCAGCTGAATGACCTGTCATTTTTATCTCATTTTTATTTCCTCAAATCATTCTCCCCTGGGTAACACTTTTGTATGTGTGTGTGTGGCAAGAGTCAGGTGGGAAATGCTCTTCTGCTGGGGTTTTGAAGTAGCAAACTTATTTAGTCCTGGTGATGGGCTAAAGTGAGTACTCACAAAAAGTCTGAGCCCCTTGAGCTAAAAGAGATCATGTAGTTTGATATCTTATCTCATCTCCTGATCTTGTTAGGAACTGCCACTTTATCTTACCACCAAAAGCAATACCGTGGGGAATGATTTGTGTGGCAATGGATACAGATTAGCTGACTGAAATAGCGCAGTTTCTTGAAATGGGGTCTTGGTAGGTGTCAGCCCTTAAAAGGTTTTCAGCCCTACAGAAGTACAAATAGAAGAAACTACGTGCATATAATTCCATGAAAGTGAATGAATTGTGGATAGGATGATATATGCAGCAGCTAGTTCTTTACCAAGAAAAGATTAAAGTGATTTTGCTTGTTAGAAAAATATCCCCCCTGAAGACATGGCATTTCTGCGAAGTTGCAATGTTATGAATGCCTTAGGAGAATTGGTTTTGGGTAGCAACCAAGTGCAAGCTTTAAGCTGTAAAGTAATACTACTATAATGTCAAAAACTGCTGAAGCTGGTACGTATGATGTATGTGAGAGACATGGTTAAGATGTAAAATTCAGACACTGTAGTGCAGAAAGAAAAACTAGATCAGGAAAGGCTTGAAAAAAAATGAATGTATAAAGGTGAAAATGTATGTGTAAAAAAGTATATAATATGTTTTGATGTTTCTAAATCTTCCCCTTAGCTTGCCACTGCAATTAGCATCTTACTTTGCTGTGCCATGTTAGAAAGCCAAAGAGTACTCAACGTAACATGACAGGTCATGAGCTAAAGTTGGTCTTGTGGCTGTGTTTTATCCCTTGATGGAGAGCAACTGCTTTGACTTAGTAATGAAGAGTTACTAACTCATGTCTGTGTTCAATTTCTGTTGGGTGAACATAGGACCTCCTGAAGGAAAACTTGAGAGAGTTTCACAGGACAGGAATTACACAAAATGCCTTGCTTAAACCTCCTGTAAAGTTTACCCTCTGCTCTGTGGAATAGCCCAGCTCTTGCCCCATGCACCACAGACATCTTAAATATTCCCTGTCCTCACCAGTCAGGAGTTAGGTCTAGAAAACACAATTCTCAGGCCCCTCTTACTCCCACCAGTCTTTGAGAGGGTTGAGAAGTCACTACAGCCAACTCCGCACTTTCCTTCCCTTCTCCTTCACTGTTGGTGATTTCAGTCAAAGTTTCATACCTAAATATCATTGAGGATCCGGTCCCAAATCCCCAGATGACTCTTGAAAATGAGCTTTTGAAACTGGTGTTCATGACATTGAAACATACAGCAGGATAACCCTTTGTTTTCCTCATAAAAAATCAAATCTTTCTTGATTCATTATAAGTGTAGACTTCAAAATCATTGTGCTTTGAGTCATGAGTTTGCATTTCTGGAAAATCAGATGTTTCTTTTTTTCTTCCTGAGGCGGTTGATATTTTTGGTCCCCCTTCCTCTCCTGGTTTTCTTATTTAACTCTTCTTATTTCAGAGACCCTTAGTCCAATTGCATTTTCTGGGGAGTGAACGTTCTGGTGTAGTAATGCTGTCTAATGTCTGTACCAAAGCTTCAGCAAACCCAAACATTTACATCTGAGAGGTATGAGGCTCCTGATCTTGGGACTATTTTAATCACGGTGCTGCTTTCACAATCATTTTACTAAACAATTAAGAGAGGGAAAGAATCATTAGGAATGACTGCCAGTAATCTGGAAAAAAACCCACTCTAAAACATTTTGCAAGGCACAACATTTGCCTAAAATAAAAGGAAATCCTGCCATGGCAATACTGCGATTAAAACACCATGTAAAATCTTTAATAAACATCAGAGACATCATAGGTCTCTCTTGCTTTAATGACCACTGATTAATTATCATATGGAGCTTATGCTGAATGTTATTTGGACAAATTAGAAATTCTGCCTCAGGCCATCAGACACTACTCCTGGTGCTGCACAAAATGGATGTGTGCTAAACAATGGCAGGATCTGATTCAAAATGCTGAAAGCAAGCCAAAGCAAATGCAGTTGCTTGCTCTGTAAATCATCCCAGGGGCTTCATCTGCAGGAGAAAATTACAGGTTTGCAGTTTCCCCACAGCACAGCTGTACCAGTAAGTTGTGTGAGAGCTACGTGGTAGGCACAGAGGACGCATTTTAATTCTAGACCTTCTTGCCTCCTTCGGGTAAGGTTAGAGGATGGAGCTAAACATCCTCGTATCTGGTTTGTGGCACCTCGGTTGTGAGAGACTGAGAGCACATGCAAGTACTGCAGTAGTGCATACATTTGCGTGCACTAAGGCACCTCTCAAGCAGTACAAGAGCTCAGAGAGACCCAGGCTCTGTCTCTGAAAGATCTTGTGCAGGCTGTGCTATGCCATTTTCATAGCTTGTTCTGAAGCTTATTTAATTGTCAGTATTTTCTCTCCTAACTCTTCACTGACATTGTCCTTTACAACACTACCTAAAGTTTTGCAAAATGTTCAGAATGAAATCAGCAAAAATCATATGCCAAATGTAGGGATTAATTTGATAAATTGTGGGAGCAACTTATTTGCTTGCATGTACAGAGACCCAAGAGCTATGCTTGGCCCATAGCCACGTAGATTTTTCCTCACTGCCATAAAACTTACAAAAGTATCATGTTCTAATCTTGCAAACCATTCTTTAGCCCTGTTAATATCAACACAAGTTCTTCTGTTTTCTTACAATGCAGTTATAATGAGCAATAACCTTTAATCTTATTTTCAATGGGCAGAGTTCAAACTGTAGTTCTGCTCTCCCAAGTATTTTAGCAAAGGTTATTTTCTTAGTGTGGCATGCTCCCCTGGCTGCATCTCATCACTAATCTTTCTTAAGAAAGAGAAATAAGCTCTTAACTCCTTCATGTAACTAAAGTCTCTGTTAAATCATGTTGGCATATTAAGAATAGATCAGGAGAACAGTGAAGCTCTTTCCCCCCTCTGTTATGATCTGAATTATTCTATCTCTGCACGTTCCATTGACCACTGTGTCTTTTCCTTCCCTTAGGGTGTTTTCAGTGTAGTCTCTGTGTGATGATCTTTTGTTGATGGGAAAAAAAGCAATACCTCTGCAAAGAGCAGGTCACTTTGAGGGCACACGGGCTATGTTTGTGTTATTATACTTGGGCACATTTTCCTTTATGTCATTGGGATTTACAGCACAGTTAATATTTCTCCATGTTTAATCTTAAGTGACTGCCCAAATGTACATTCCTGGCACCACTTTTCCCTGAAGAAGAGAGCAAATGGTTACTGCTGGTGCTGCTCAGCTCAGGTCCTTCCAGATGGTGTAAATCAGAGCTACACAGCTGGTCCATAGGTAGCACAGGACCTGCTCACTTTGTTCATAGTCATAGAATCATAGAATCACAGAATGGTTTGGGTTGGAAGGGACGTCAAAGATCATCTAGTTCCAGCCCCCCCTGCCATGGGCAGGGACACCCTCCACTAGACCAGGTTGCCCAAAGCCCCATCCAACCTGGCCTTGAACACTTCCAGGGAGGGGGCATCCACAACTTCTCTGGGCAACCTGTGCCAGTGCTCTGGGATACTCACAGAGAATATTTCCTTATATCTGTCGTACTCACAGACAAATAACAAATCCCACTGTTGCCTGATGTTGCATTTTCTGTATGTTAACAGAGATTCCCACACACAGCAAATTGCTCACTCGCCTGATAGTATCACTTCCACCAAGACTGGGCAGGTGGAATGATTTACCCTGCTATGACAACCTCCCAGCTCACGGTGCCCTTCTCCTGAGAGGTGTAAGATGCTCCTGATCCTGACACATCCAGGGTCCACTGGACCTGTAGTGCCATTGGGTGGATAACGGTGCATCCCCTTTAGCGATTTTTCACCCAATGGATTCAGACTGGGTAAGTGGAACTTTTTGTTAGCCCAAAGGCTCCATGAGGTTTTCTGCAGGGAGGACAAATATAGATAGTGCTGGTTTTGTCTGGGATAGAGTTAAATTTCTTCATAATAGCTTGTATGGGACTATGTTTTGCACTTGCAGTGAAAAGTGTTGATAATACAGAAATGTTTTTGTTACTGCTAAGCAGCACTTACACAGAGCCAAGGCCTTTTCTGCTCCTC
>VXBL01009969.1:82219-96910 GCA_013400195.1 Aramus guarauna
ACATTTTACAGGGGTGGTCCATAGACTAAGGGAATGATATCTGTGTATATATCAAAGGACAGGAAGGGTGTATTGGATAGTGTGAGACCTGAGCATTATATACATGATATAAGGATGTATTGGATAGTGTGAGACCTGAACATTATATACATGATACAGAATAAGTACTGGAGAATGTGCTGATTTTAGCTGGGATAGAGTTAATTAGTAGCTTGTATGGGGCTATGTTTTGGACTTGTGATGAAAACAGTGTTGGTAACACAGGGATGTTTTAGTTATCTCTGAACAGTGCTTGCAAAGCGTCAAGGCCTTTTCCGCTTCTCACACTGCCCTTCCAGTGATTAGACTGGGGGTGCAGAAGGAGTCAGGAGGGGACACAGCCAGGACAACTGACCCCAACTGACCAAAGGGATATTCCATACCATCTGATATCATGCTTAGCAGTAAAAAGCTGGGGAAGAAGAAGAAAAGGGAGGAATGTTTGGAGTTATGGCATTATGCATGATGGACCTTTCCGATTCCCTCTCCCATCCACCTGGAAGGGAGGGAGTGAGCGGCTGTGTGGTGCTTAGTTGCTGGCTGGGGTTAAACCACAACACCCGGACACGTAGCTTGGATAATATGGTTCCCCTTTCCCCTCTAGATTTTCATTAAGGCCTCACTCTGTGACAGTAATTGTTTGTTGCTGATGTCAACAGCAAGAGACGAAGCAGCCATGGTAATTGTTTTATTCCAAGTACTCAGTGATACCAATCTACTGCTGGCTCAGCACACTGAGTGGGCAGAGCTGATGGCTGACCTGGTGTCTGTGCAATTATGGGCATAAAGAAACTGGAATCCCTGTCTATAACTGTCAACAAACCTCTGAGTCTAATGTACAATCACTTTAGCTTTTAGCAGCACAGATGGACATAGAGCTGGTGGCTTCTGCCGAACACCCAAGCAGAATTGCGGACTCTGCTGGAAGACGCCTGAAAGATGTAAATGATCATATAGCAGCATCTGCTGCCATGTTGCAGGTCCTTGCGTGGCCCATGCAGAGTCAGAGTGCCATGGAGCTTTCCATAAAGCTGTATATTTACTGGACTGTGGTTGTACCATAACACGTACCAGGGAAATAAGTATTCAGTGCTTTGCATTGGCACGGAGCAGCAGATGGCAACCGTGCCAGACAGTAGATTAAGATCAGCAATGAATGGTTCACAGCTGAAGCTTGTACCTTTTCAACAAAGCTGGAAAGCAGTAGCTTCCTTAGCATTATTATTATTAATTTTAGCCTTCCCTAGTGCATCCACCAAGGTGTGCCACTGTGTGGCCAGCGTCACCATCTCTGGGCAGGGGATAAGTGTTCAGCCAAACTTTTCCTAACCACTGGGCAGGAGACTGACTTTGGTAGTATTTGATTCCTGAGGGATTTGCTTCAGTGAAGGTCACTTTGGTGACTTCAGAATCTGTCCTGAAATAGCTTAAAACCAGCACTTGACCTGTGTAAAAATATGCTAATCTGGGCAATATCTTTAGGGCTCTAAATGTATTCGGATATTTTTTTTTTTAATCTCCAGAATATCAAAAAACTATTACTTTACAAGTGCATCCATCAGGTTAGCTCAGCAAGTGTTTTCTTCCAAAACTCCTCTTCCATGTGTCAAAAGGGAATAGAGACATCTGTAGCTGCAAGAAAACGTGCAAAAAAATCAATGCTTTGAATATCCTACTTTTCTACAACATTTCCATAGTCCGTAGTGTTTATGTTTTAATACTTGTTCAATGCCACTTTGTAATCTTGGGGTTATTCCCCTGAAGGCCATGGTTTTGTCTCCTCAGAGAGCTACTGCTGTTTAGCCGTTGTTTTTTGATGAGATTTATTCAGGTAGTCGGTGACCTTTCCTATACCCCCTATTGATTGCCTGGAATGGCTTGGCCTGACAAGGTGAGAATAGCTAGTGTTTTATTGTTCCTAGCACTTGTTTATTTACCCGGTTATGCAATGCACTTATAGGCTGTCTGCCTGATTGATTTATTGTTGCTTTGTACTGCTGCCGGTGTCCTTCTGCGCAACAGGACTGGAAAAGGACTTTGCACAGCTGGGAGCTTATGCCAGTGTACGTGCATTAACAAACTGCATGTAAGGCATTTTAGTCCAAACCATCCTTTGTAAGCCATGGCTGTCCATTTGCCCAGGGTTTGTGATTGCAAATCTAGGTTTATACATGCTGTAAGACTGCCAGCTGGCAGCGCAGTGAGTTACTGCTGAGACAGGCTTGTGTCAAAAGCAGTATAAATGAAACACGGAAAATGTGTTGTAAAACATAGCAAAAGAGCCACTCTAACTTCTGTCACCGCTGTGTAACAGTCTCTCAAAGACAAAAGTGGACACAGGAAAAAATCATGTCTCCCTCCAGCAATGCTTGTTTCTGGGATTATTCTGTGAAGGCCCAGGAAAGAGATCCCGGATAACTGGTCAGAGTGGGAAACTACGGCCAAAGTGTGACTGCAAAGTGTGAAGGAATGGGGAGGCGTTATGTTGCTCTGGCAATCCAGCAATAAACCAGTTCTGATGATCCAGAAGCCACAACGTGGTTTTTCACCTCTGCACCTGACTTGGGACAGCTGATCCATGTGAGCAGCACGAATCCTCTGACAAGGTGAGTGAAGGTGAGGTCTGGCCTGTCACAGGACCAACGCTGCTGTGCAGCACGGTCTGCCACGGTCCCTGGTGTTCAGGAGCAGATGACGGCCACTGGAAGAGCAGGGACCCATATGGAACAAAGCAAAAGGAAGGTGGGGAATCGTTGGATTTGGGATCTGTTACCGCTCAGGTATTTTCTCATACTCTCCTATATACACACCCCTTTTTAGCAAGGATGTATAATGCATTTGCTCTGTGGCCCTGTTTCAGCAGCTGTGCTTTCCAGTACTGGTGACGGTGCGCTTGGCTCCTTTCTCTGGTGGATGAAATGCAGAGTGGTTGCACCAAGATCAGGCAAAGTACCACTGGCAAAGGACACAGTCTTTCAATGCCCTCTTTAACACTTCATCCCTAAGCCATCTGTGTACTCATCTCTGAAAGAGTGGCTTCACAGCTGTCTTTCAAGATCAAAACACAGCGAGGCAGGAAATGCCTCACTTTCTCACTGGATATAAATCTGAAGCCCAGCTAACTTCCCAGGCTCAGCACGATCTGAGGGGCATGTCTCACGGGGGCAGCTCAGTTCGATTCAGGGAGACGTGAATTGGCATAGCAACCTGCACAATGCTGCCAGCATCAGAAAGGAGACAAAGCCCTCAGGTATCTACTAAAAATAGATATAATACATCTAAGATAGGAATATGTGTTGTGCTGGGACAGGTTCACGTTTAGGGGGGACTGGTCTGGCTTAGAACATTGTTGGCATCGCCCACACCAGATTTGGTGGCAAGCTGCAGGTTATCACTAGGGCATCTTTTTTTTCCTTTTCTTACGGAGATGCTCTTTTGTTTTCATAGCCTGACTTACACTCTACCCAGTAACAGTTTCTGTATAAAGAGGTCATAACATATTTTTCGCACCAATTTTTTGCAACCGGTATTTGTACTATTACACTTCATATCTGCAGCCCAATGCTCCCCCTGCTCAGTGAACTGAATGCCCCCCCAAAGGTGAAACATGCTGCTTGCACTTCTAAAAGAATGAAGCTAGGACTCTCACTCTGCGTTGCCAAGGTTATGCTCTCCATTTTCCTTCAATGTGAAACTGTAACTGCGCACGTGTTGCAGGTGACGGAAGTGTTTGCAGGGTTAGGCCAGGCTGGATTTAAGGATAAGCCATGAAAATGGGTATGACTTATATACCAGAAATCCTGAGCATATTTCCTGTGGGCTTCTGAACTTTTAGCCTTTCCTGTCAATAAGGGTCCTAAAATCCATTCAACACAGATGGGAACAGCAGCTGGTGGCCCCCACGGTCACTGTCCTCACACCTAGGGAAGCAAGAGAGAAAGGATGAGCCTTTTGATGAAGAGATGTGGGTGGAAGTAGGCTGAAAAAGACTCCTCCTTAAAGCACATCTCTTGCTGATACGTGGGAAAGGTAGTCACTAAAGAGTGTGTACAAAGACACCATGTCCTTTTAAAAGATTTCAGCCTATCTGAAAAGGAATTCCCATTATTGGGAATGGGACTTAACCATTAATTTTTTGGCCATGTACAGACTCTCAATACCTCACAGGTTCTGCCTGTGATGCCCAATTCCTTCCACCCTCACTGCGTTGCCTGCAGCTCTCATACTGGCAGCATGACAGGATGGCCTCTTCCTCCTTGCTGGGCACAGTAGGTCACAGCGTGATGAGCTCATCAGCTATGTGGAAACAGGAAGACCTAGGGAGAGAGGCCACAGCGTTCAGTCAAGGACCGTGCCTGGTGACAGGGACCTGCGCACAGGGGAGTCCTATGACAAGGTGTCTTCAACTTGGAGACCTTCACCTAAGACGTGGGACTAGGAACACATGTGAATTCGTCACGTGTCACTACCTTGCTGTGTGTAGTGGATATGCTCCAGGCAGGCATCCCAATGCAGAAAGTTTCACACTGAGAGGAGAATAACTTGAGAGATCTCCAGTTACTCTAGATACTAAATACCTAGGAACCCACACGTACACATTTTCATGCCAGTTGATCTCAATCAGCAAGTGAAATCCAAAGTAAACCTCATCTCCTTGTTCTTCCCTGCACTACGGTCTTCAGACAGTGCATGGTCACAACAGGTCTGGCAGTGTGGTCATGGCTGCAAAACACGCACCGGAGGTATTGGTCGCCCGTGGCTTCTCGTGCGTGTCTTTGCAGTGCCACTTCCAGTCTTTCAACACTGGGTGGCACCAACAATATAAAGAATCAGGGCCACATCTCTAGCCTGTCCTTGTTCAAAGGGAGTAGCGATCCTGGCAGAGGTGAGGTGCTATCAGTTTATTCGTTTATAGTCTTGACGCAGTGAATGTAAGAAAAACATTATTCTAGCAAGGGACCTCAGGTAACGGTAGGATTAGGAGCAGGTGAGGATATGAGATAGGAAGAACTGTCTGTAAATTTTGATTAATTCCACTGTGGAACTATTTCAGCTAAAAAAACCCACCTGTGCTCTAAGTTTTGGTTGTTTTTTGTTTGTTTGTTTGTTAGTTTTTTATCTTGTTGTCATGAATAAACCTCTCCTCAGGCACAGAAAAAAAAAGAGACAGAAAAGCAGTGGAGAGGTATGGCTGTCCCAGGTTCTGTGCCAATGTTGTCCGTGTCTCAGAGGCTGCTGGAGCCAGGAGTGACCCTTGCAGCTCCCCTACTCCCTCCATCTTCAGCTGCATTGCCCTGTGCATCAACCAGCAAGCAGAGCAAGGCCCGGGTGAGAGGCAGAGCCCCTCCATCAGCAAGTCGCTCTTTCTCACACATCATCTAACATGGGATGCTAATGGCATCCCTTTAGCAGATAAGGCCAAGTTCTTTAGGAAAAATAGTCTGCGTACAATTTATTTTGTGGGAGCTTAGAGACAGAAGTTTCTAGATGCTGCGCTGGAGGAATGCCATGTGCTCATTATTGATTTCTCATTGCTGGCTATGATAAATTCCAAGAGTGTAGCAACACAGAGCAGAAAGTCGTGGAGGAGCTGCCGTTTTACGGAGTACTTTGTATGCCTTCCTTAACATCTGTCATTTGTGACCAATGCCACGGAATGCAGTTATCCAGTAAGATGCCAAACTGTCAGCATTTCATTAAAATACGCTGCAGGGAGTAGTTCAGTAAACTACTTAGCATGCCAAATGCATACTCTGTGCCAACATATTTATCGTATAATGTTCTTAAGTGCTGCAAGCCTCTGTTCATTGGGAGTAATCAATTCCATTTTCATATGCAGTGGACCTTGAACCCTGCTCTGCACTCACATTGCAACAATTTAATTTTTTCTAGGGACGATCGGAATAAGTGGATGCAGTACCTCTACCAGGAGCTTTGGCAGCAAGCTTTATTGATATTTCGGGATAAAAAAGACCCAAAGATCTCTGCACGCTGTGGGAAGGATCCAAAAATACGTAAGAAAAGCATGATTAGTACAGCATGCAACAAGGTGAGGAGTACATGCTGCTGAACAGAAATGAAGTCTTGCCAATGAAAAAGCAACAAAGTCAAATAAAGTAATTCAGCAACAAGAGTATTAAGCTCAGCCTTATTGCAACATGAAATAAAGGGCAGTTATGTTTTGTAGTGGAGCTGAAAGAATCTATCCCAGTAATTAGTAGTTCAAGGAGACGTTTGGTCCCCTATTCAACCTTTGGATTGCCTCATTAGACATTGTCAGTCTCTGGGCGATGCAAATCCCGTGTGTCAAAAAGCCCTGATTTTCAGACACTCAGTGACCTTTCCATCTCTTGCATCCCTTCTTTCCTTTCTGTCTGACTACCCCAAAGTGCTTACAGAGACTCTATTCCCAGGCAATTACTTCTTGGGCAGCTCTCCCAGCGCTGAAACAGGGTCTCTCCTCTGATATTGAAAGCTAGGCAGCACTTCGTTAGGCCAGGACTCGTCGACGTGTTCAGCAACCCTCCGCAACCTCTCCCCGTGGGAAGTCTGGCTCCTCAACATTGGGGTTTTCATCTTTACTTGGCATAAAGGTGCTGCCAAATAGCTGTGGGCAAGCCCCGAGGCCAGCTACGGGGCAACAGCATGTTCCTGAGCTTGTGCCCAAACCCTTCCTGCCCCTGGCAGTGGGCTCCAGCGTCTCGTTGCCCACATCTCGTGCTAGAGCAGACAGAAAATATCTGTGATACCGCATATCTCTTTAAATCCTAAAATGCCACTCTGGCTCTATAGCAACACTAACAGGCATCATCTGTTTTTTTATAGCTGGGAGGCTCACAGAGGCCCTGCTGCAGTGTTTTGCAGCTACAGTTAAACAATTCAAACCTAGAAATGAGTCTGAGGTAAAATCTCATCTGTTCCACCTCTGCTCCCAGACCATGCTCCCGGGGGCTTTACTTCAGATCTGAGAGAGATCTATAGAGACCTTTACAACCTTGAAATTTAGACTGCATATTAGGATCCCGAAAGAGGATATGAAAACCCAGCTCTAAGCTTCAAAAATCAATAAAATAGGACATGCAGAACACACCGACACACCAAGACTTGCAGGGACTGTGTATACTTACAAACATCCTCATAAAATCAGACAAGGGTTTTTCCCCAAAATGGGTGTCTCCTCAGGACAAACTTGCTGAAGGAGAAGATGTGGGAGGAGTGGAAGGAAAGAAGGGAGGAAGCACAGGAATAAATTCAATTTAAGTGTGCACAGAAGGAGCGAGGAAACCCGTAAACATATCCGGAGTGATAAAAGGTAACTGAAGCAAAGGGCTTTTAAAGACGTGAAATCCACCTGCTCTGTCAAGCAGAGCTGAAGACGAATAAAGACTTATGATCTGGGTGAGAGAGTTTGCTGCACGCTTGTCCCTCCCAGCGCTGCTGTCTGTTCCCCTGAGGCAAAGGGGCTTGTTTGCTGCTGTAGAAAAGACAGCGCTACCTGGGAAGCAGCTCCTGTGCTGCTGCATATCCCTGACGTATACGGAATAAAAAGTGCTCTTTAATTATATGCAGGGCTCAGAATGGCCAGACTGCGTGCACCAGGCCAGATGCTCGCGGTTTTTACTGCTTTGCCCATGTTTACAACATCCAAGCCCAAATCGCAGGTATTTATTGTGGCTTTTCTCACTCTCCTGCCCCTGCGTTTTGGATGCACTGGTGTATCGGAGGATACACAACAGTGGTACCTTGCAGGGCAGCAGGCACCACAGCCCCTTCCCTCAGCTGAGAGCACAGGCTCAGGTCTCCATAGTTCGGGGGACAATATCTGAGTGGTCAGCTCATATAACAGTGTTAATCACAGCAGAAACATAACAAATAAAATCTCTTTTGGTATTATGTAAATAATTTTCTGGGCTGTGTCAGCTCTTCTGCAAGTGAGAGCTTGTTTTAATCACTCGAGAGAGGATCTGACTGACACAGAGGCAGATCTGCTGAATATAGGAGTGCGTAGTCTGGCAGAGTTGCTTTTCAGAGCAAAGTTTTCAGGGTTTTTCTTTTATTTCCACCTGCTGTTTTGTTTCATACTTTCAATACAGCAGACGTGACAAAGAGTCAATGCCTGGAGAAGGAAAGGCTGCATCAGACTAAGAATACATTTAAAGGGCTGTGTTTACTTCACACATTTTGCAGGACCACAGCGAGACTTTGGTCATAAAAAAGTCCCATATATTCAAAATCCACCTGGACTCCATCCTGTGCAACCTGCTCTAGGTGATCCTGCTCTGGCAGGGGGGTTGGACTAGATGATCTCCAGAGGTCCCTTCCTACCCCTGCCGTTCTGTGACACGCTCCCTGGACAGTTTTTAACAGGGAATTGTTGCTTGGCAGTTACATTTGACCGGTAATTTTTTGCTGTTACGCATAGAACCTGTTAGGGCAATAGGTTGCTTATAATCGTGCCGCTTACTGCTGTGTCTATGACACTGTATAACACAGTTCCCGTGTCTTTAGGACAGTAATACACTCCTTCTTCCCTCTTTTCTTTCCTCCTCTCCTCCCTCCCTAGCTCCCTTTCCTCTTTCTCCCTCTCTTCCCTCCCCTGTTCCCTCTCTCCCCGTAGCATGCTGACACAGGTACCAGGTTGCTGGAGGTCCGTGGTGAGCTGACTGACTCTGTGAGTTTGGCTTCATTTTACACGTCACTACTGGGATGGCATCCAAAGGCTGTGGATACACTCTCCTCCCTTTTTAAACCGCTTTCCTTGTTAACAACAGCTACGGTTAGCAGCCAGCTATAGTGCAGGCAGAAGGGGAAGAGCAAACATGGTGCGTATGGGAACATCTCCACTTCTTGCTTCATGCTTGCAGAAACATCGGTTCCAGAAGAGAAGACAGGGTCTAGCAACTTATTTGAGTTTGTCACCTACAGCTTCTGACGGGCAGGACTTGAAAACGCATAAGAATTTGGGCAGGAAAGAGAAGAAAGGGACCATGCTTTTGCAGTGAGATTTTGTGGCACGGCCCTTCTCCCGCTGCTTTTTTAATTAGTTTTGCTTCTACCCAGCAAGGAGGGTAATGAGAGCCTCTTTCTTTCTGTTTGGTTTTCTGTTTTTTGTTTTGGGGATGTTTTTTTTTTCCAGATTGTGCCTATTGTCAGTGCAAGAAACAATTTGTTATGGGGTTTTTTTTGGGTTTTTTTTTTTTTTTTGTAACTCTTACCAGTTTCATAGGCTCTAACTTTTTTCCAGGGGGTTAACTACACTTTTCATGGCCTGGGGAAGAGAGACATGAGCGAACACCACAACTGGCCCCTGTGGGGCTGGTAGTGGCGTGGGGGGGGACGACGGGCAGTCTCTGAACCTCTGTGGCTCCTCTGGTCCAGCCAGCCAGCCTGGCATGACATTTGTTCACCACCTAGCAATGTTTCAATAGCTTGCACTGAATTTATTTACTGGCGGGTGTCCCAGGGAGGCAGACATGGCATTTATCAGGTGCCAGTTAGCAAACTCTGCTGCCTTTGCCAGTAAATTGAAAAGCCACTGCTGTATTAGGAAAAAGATATTATATACAGAGCACCTATTAATAGTCTTATCTCTGTCTACAGTGAATCGGTGTGAAATGTTCAGGCTTCTACCCAAACTGCAAATCCAAATTGCTGTTAGGGTTGAGCAGACCACAGGGCAGAAAACTAGTTTCATGCAAGCTCCTAATGCAATGTAAGTCTGCAACTATCCACGCTGAAGCTCCAGGTGATAAAGATTTCTCCTGAACACATCCATCAGTCTCTGCACTGCCTGACATTGCCGTCCTTGTCCGAGCAATGGCTGTTTGCTTTTTATTGGTTTTCTCCCCTGTATCACAGGTTGGAGGACATGGCTGTTGCCCAGGAGGTGGGGTTTACCCTCCTACTGACAGACACTGTCTGTGCCCTTCTCTGACCCAAACCTCCTTCCTACCTGCTTCGTATTCCAGTTCAATCACCAATGTTAGTGGCACTAAATGCTGTCTAGCCATCCATCACAAGACAGTCAGGGCATCCATTATGACATGATTCATTTGAGCAATCTATGTTCATTATTAATCTTCCCTCACTGCAGGCTAAAGTAATCCTGGCTTGTAAGGTCTCTGTTCTTTTCAAAGCTGGCTTTACTATCATCGCATTTTCTGCTGTGTATCTGCTTGCTTGCTTCTTAGTGCTTTGCAGGGTGTTGTCCCTCTTTGTATCTTCTGAACTGTGCCATTCATCCTGGAAAATGTTGGGGATTAACAGTCAATCACTGTTGTACTCTCAGCTTCTGAAAGTCTGCTTTGCAATATATAGCTCATCCCTTCACCAGGCTGAAGGGGTTAAAAACATAAATCTTGTTCTTCTTTCCTAAGTTCTTGCTCTCCAGCCACCAAAAAAAAAAAAGAATTTGGATCCTTAAAAGATCAAGGACAGGCTGTGGGTTTTCAATCTTGTGCTTTTTAGTGTTAAGCTAAACAAACTCCACCTGGTTTCCCCACTGACCATCCAGACACTGACGGGTGCACAACGCCCTTGAACGAACTTGTGCAGCCTTGCAGGTTACCCAGTCTTCAAGGTTGGTTCCTTTTCCCCCTCAGATACAGCAGGACATTTCATGAGATTTAATCACATCTGTGCCCAGCCAGTGCACTGGGGAGGGACAAGGTGCAGGAAGCCTCTATGGCAGCCCAGATATTGTTACTAAGGAGGGAACAACAAAAATAGGTGGTGGCACTCCAGGAATGTGACAGGGAGGTGAGCTGACCTTAGACAGCACATGGAACCCCTTTGACTCAGGGACACCAAATCCTGGCCATTGACTGGGATCCCCAGTTGCACCCTAGGAGTAACAGAGAATGAATATGCCACCAAACTGTCCTGGATTTGCTACCAAGCCCTGCTTGCTTCCTCCACAGCAAGAAGGACACATTTGCCCAGCCCCTCTCAGATCTGATGAAGCGAAATGGCTCTGGAAGCCTCTGCTCCAACCGCATGCTCCCTTCCTACACAACAGCTTTGATTCATGTCTCTAGGCAGTTACAGCAAAGGATGGACAAATCCACATCATCTCCGATTTGTTAGGAAAAACCTTTGGATTTATTTTTTTTTTTCTCAAAGCAAGGCAGAATAGCCAAAGGCCAGTACCTTCTGTTGTGTTCAGGGTTAAATCACTCCAGTGCTGGTTTGATTTAGCTACTGACAACTGACTTACAAATGTGACTGAATGTCAACAAGCAGTAATTTTTTTATGGGGCATTTATATTCTGTATGAGGAGGATTTGGAAAAAAAAATCTTGATAACCAGTGATCCCAAATATTTCAATAACTGTGTGCTTTGTTTTCGTTATTGAGCGCTAGGTTGTCCCCTTCCTGCAATGCAGAATCAGTGCTGTGGCATTTTTATCCACCCAGGAGAAGAAGGAACATTAGGTCCCTTTGCCTCCATCTCACTGAAAGCAAATGCATTTTACATTTTAGAGAAGAGGTGCAAGCTGCAACAACAGAACTGAAAGTGAAGGACCTGGGCATAAAATGCAAATACTTCTCAGGAGAAATGGCAGAGGGAATACACAGAAAACTTCTGCTTGGCTGCTCTGATGCTCCTCCTCCCAGCAGTGCCCTTTCTAATCAGAGCACACTGTGCATGCTCACTCTGCTTTCCTCACCGACAATTTCATTCAGTCCATCAAATTAGCATGGGTAAATGAATAGCAACAGACTGCTTGGTAAGTCTTGGCTCTGCCACAAACTCACTGCTCATCTCCTATCTGCTTCCTTTCCCATCTTTGTCATCGTTGTTTCTGGGATACTGCCAGGGTCCAGATTCTTGTTTAGGCATTCGTAATTCACCTCCTTAAGATTGCCACTGCAAGGCACAGTTGTTCGCACGACATAGCCATGTGTCCGGACGTGATGCCGTTCAGGTCAGTACTGTCCCCAGCCACCAGACCTGCACAACAAATCTTCGCAGGGAACTCGAGAGGTCATCTAGTCCATACTTCCATCCCAGCCAAATTGTTCTTCAATATCTTGGACTACGTGTGTACAGAGAGTAATGTAGGGGAAAGCTGGTCTGGATTGGACCCAATTGATGCTGCCCCTTGGAAGTGGTAAACAATAGTGACAACTATGGTCCAGATGCCAAGGTTAAATAAACAGAAGAGAATATTTGGTTTCTGTTACTGTTGTGCGTCAAGTCGTGGATTTAGGTATATAAACTTGGGTACTATTTGAATCTCATGGTTGTGAAAGCTGAGAATGAACAAAGCAGCTACTTCTTTTCAGCTACTGCAACTGCCATTTCTTAAAAAAGAAAAATTTATTTTTTTTAAAAGTAGCCTGAATATGACACAGCATTTAGTGGTTTTCTTTCTCTTTTCACTTGATTAAGTAGCCACCTCTATTAAAAACCTCTTGATAAGACAATGAGAGCTATTACCAACTCATGAGAATCTGTGGTTGGTAAATAGATTTACAACTCTGAGAAGAAATCTCAGAGTTGCTGCAGATATCGTACAGTGAGTAAGTGGCATGGTAGTAGAAGTAGGTGTCATGGTTTAATCCCAGCCAGCAGCTAAGCACCACACAGCTGCTTGCTTGGTCCCAGCATGGTGGGATGTGGGAGAGAATCAGGAGAGTGAAAAGTCAGAAAACTTGTGGGCTGAGATAAAGACAGTTCAATAGGTAAAGCAAAAGCCATGCACACAAGCAAAGCAAAACAGGGAATTCATTCACCACTTCCCATGGGCAGGCAGGAGTTCAGTCATCCTCAGGAAACCAGGGGTCCATCACGTATAACGGTAACTTGGGAAGACAAACACCATCACTCTGAACTTCCCCACCTTCCTTCTTCTTCCCCCAGCTTTATATGCTGAGCATGACACCATATGGTATGGAATATCCCTTTGGTCAGTTGGAATCAGCTGTCCTGGCTGTGTCCCCTCCCAACTCCTTGTGCACCCCCAGTCTGCTCACTGGTGGGGTGGTGTGAGAAGCAGCAAAGGCCTTGGCTCTGTGTAAGCACTGCTCAGCAGTAATGAAAACATCTCTATGTTATCAACACTGATTTCATCACAAGTACAAAACGCAGCCCTATACTAGCTACTATGAAGAAAATTAACTCTACCCCAGCCAAAATCAGTACAGTAGGCTAAAATACTGTGTTATTTTAGCAGATGAATTCCTGTGGTCATCACTGAGTGATACCTGCAGAAAGACAGTAATATATGACCTGTACAGCTGTCAAATCTGTAAGCAACTTTCTTGCATTTAATATGCTCTGACCTGAGGTCCAGCCATGCCCTGTTTAGGGTAGGCAGAGTGTGTCCTCTGTGTGTGACCAGAGTCCCAGCCTGGAAAGGTTCCCCTTGTCTTCCATGGATGACAACCTTCATTCAGAAGGCACTAAGCTCACATTAATCTCCCCTTATTCTAGTGCCTGCTCCCTTGCATGCTAAAATCCTCTTTTGGCTGGTTCAGTTGACAATGAGAGCATGTCTTCCAGATGACAGTATCTGTAGCACACACACAGCCATCGCCTTCCGCCTTGAGAATGCTGAAATCAACCCAAGTGCCAGAGTTGCTCTTTAAAATATTAAATACACAAATATTTTACAAATGGTATTTTAGCTGTGAATAATAACCTGGTAGTGCCTGGGAGAGGCAGACAATTTACATCCTCCCTTTCCATATGAGCTGTTTTGCTGTGACTTCCAGATGCCAAATAAATTATTAATCAAGCCTGAAAAATACACTGGAGCCTTCCTTCCTGAGAGTAAGGGTGATGCTAATCACCAGATGGATTTGGCATGTAACTCACATTGCCACTAAATAACTGATATCTTTTCACCACCATTTTATTGTGTTCAGAGTTTACCTGTCTGACTTGGATACGTTGCAGGTGTGTACTAATTCCTGATTTCTGGTGATGTGCGTTTGCCCCAGCGTGGGCACAGTGATGCATGTGAACCTAATCTCCAGGGCAGATGGCAGAACTGCACAGCATGCTGGTGGGACATTAGAAAGCACAGGAGAAAAATCCTCTGGATCTTTGTAGTTTGGGATAGGGTTTTTGTTTTTTTTTTTTTCCATTTAAGCTGTGATTAATGGCTGCGTCAGGCATCACAAACCAAAGGATGCAGTTTGTGAACACCCCTGCATCGACTTCAGGTGGTAGAGAGAAGGAGAAATTTCTGGCATTTCCATTACTTTTTCCCAGCTTACTTTTGCAGTGTCACAGGCACTTGATCAATGTATTTCTTTCTTAGCACAGGGCAGAGAACACAGACTAGGAGCCAGCACAGAGTAGACACATCACTTGGATTGTTAACGAATGCTGAATTAGCTGAGGGCTCTCGTTTTCAACAGAAGTGGAATCAAGAGCCTCACCGTTATAAGCAAATCCACCAGGAAAGGCTGAAGACAGTGGTCAACCACGGGTCAAGCACTGACAGTGTTACCGCTGACAGTGTGTATTGGGTTTGCATGGCAAGGTTTTGGTAGTGGGGGGGGGCTACAGGGGTGGCTTCTGTGAGAAGCTGCTAGAAGCTTCCCCTGGGTCTGACAGAGCCAATGCCAGACGGCTCCAAGATGGACCCACCACTGGCCAAGGCCAAGCCAATCAGTGCCTCTGTGATAACATATTTAAGA
>VXBL01009969.1:97245-113664 GCA_013400195.1 Aramus guarauna
TGATCTCTCCCTGTCCTTATCTCGACCCACAAGCATTTCATTATACCTTTTCTCCCCTGTCTAGTGAAGGAGGCAGAGTGATATTCTTCCCTCTCCTGTATGTCCCCAGCTCTCAGTATGTCAGAATTACCTTTTGGCACCCTGCTTAGTGATAATAAATCAGGCTCAGCTGCTATGATCCAGAGCCAGTGAGCATCATTGGTACATACCTTGCTGCCAACCCATCCTTTATTAACCCAAGGGTTCACGTGTGTCTGTGTATTTGTAGTGCCTCATTTCCTAATGAAGTGAGCCATTAGGAAGTCAGACAGATGAAATCCCAGCAAAACAGTACCAATTAATTTTCTTGCCCCTTTTTCCAGTCAGAGCATGGTACAGTGCTTTTTTCCTCAGTGTGACCATCACCTCGTCGTGTTAGGAACTATATAAAAGCAAGTACAAAAAGCCTCTGTCTCAAACAAATAACAACCTATGTATAAATTAAGAGACAACACATAGTAGAGCGAAACAGCAATATCAGGCTGTCAGGAAAGGGTCTCGGTGCATGGCTGCCTGCTCATTGTCAAGATTTCTGTGGCATAACAGCAAAAGAGACATTTACACAATTTATTGTTTACAGCATAAATATAAATAGTTGGTGATGGTGACAGAACCCTGGAGACCTTGTAAACTAAATCACACTGAAAAAACACCCTCCGTGAAGACCATAAGCTGGCAAAGGCTTATGCCATGTATTCTGATCCCTTTCTTTAAACAGAAAAATATCTTCCTACTTAATGACTGATGTTATTAATATAATGGAAGATTTTCATATCTTTAAACTCCATTCTACACAGAAGGCTTTGATAAACAGGAGCATATATCTGGGCCAACACATACCTTTATAGCGAGTGAAGACACCAAATCTCTCTCCTGTACAAGAGTGTCTGCTGGTTTGGTCATTACTCCCAGGAAGCAGCCAAGCAGTTAGAGCCAGTTCCTAGCAATGGAAGAAATATTAGAAACAAGAGAACATAAATCACTAGAAGACAAATGAAACTTGAAAGTTTGGGTTTTCCCTTTATCTTTCTCTTTTTTTTTTCTTTTTTTTTTTTTCTTTTCTTTCACATACTTTATTTCAGGGAAGTGAGAAAGAGCAGATTTCATCAGCCAAACAGAAGACATCTCTGGTGCTTGCACAGACACCGCGGGTCACAGCAGCTCGTGGGCTGTCCCCTCAGGATGTGCAAGGGGAGCTGAACACAGGGAAGGCTCTTCATCCTTTATTCATGTCTGCTGTGCACCATGCTTGCTATGGGCATATCGTCATGTTCTGTATATTCCCCAACTACTTTTCAAGAGATACTGTCCTTCATCACAGAAGACATAAAGGACATCGATTTTTCATGTGATCAAAGCACAAAAACATCATTCAAAATGGATCGTGAGACAGCTATTTATGAACTTAATGCTAGTATGTCAGTCAAATTTTTGTTTTGTTTAGGTGACTAATTTGCCTACGTTACACTGTATACATGTGTTTTAAACAATGAGTTCTCTCTCTTGCAATATTATTTTCTGATCATGATATTTTCTAAGAGGTCTATAGATTGGCACATATGACATATAAATGTGCTTCCAGAGATAGACAGAGGGAGAGATTTCCTGAACAGAGACTTCTTAGCCATTCCTATTTCATGAAATAAGATACTCCAAAAAGCTGATCCTTGGACCTGATTGAGAATGATAAAAAAAAAAAAAAAGAGACAAATTCAAGTTTTTAGGCATCTCAAAGGCCACAGAAGTGAGTCTCAAGAACAAGACTTGATGTGAGCCTGAAGAGGCTCTGGCTATATGCTGACCTTGCTGACAAACAAGCGAGGTAAAAGTTGCAAGGTGCTAGATTGGCATTTTGTTATGATGACTTTTATATGGTATGGTATAAAACAATTCTGGGAAACAGTCTGATAAATAGGAGCATAATAGTAAGCAAATTCTTCTTGCAACTCCTCACACAAATGAAGAATGACAGTCTTGTAGAAGCTGCAAAGAAAATACATGGCAGCATTTTTCAGAACAGCTGGTTTTGGAAGAATTTACCTACAAATGCAATACACGGGGATGAATTTAGGAGGATAACTTAAGGGGTCTTAAAAGTCACCTACTGCCTTCCTCTTCCCCCTGTCCACTAGCACTGCTTGCCTGTGTAAGCTTGCTCTGGACCAGGGCACATGGGCAGCCCCCATCCCTTTCAGTGCACATGATAAATGGGCTTTGGCCCACTAGAGCAAATGGAAAAACTCTCATTTCAAGGTGATTTGGACTGAGTCCCTTGACTACCTTTGCCACAGACTTGTCCTTGAAGAGGCTCCAAGGAAACGGTATCTGTCATTGCCTCTCTGCTCTTATCTGCCTGTTGAACCAAATTCCAATAATTCCAACAAGCACCCTTGGAAGCCTCCATATGCAAGTCTTACAAGGAAATGCAATCCTGTGTGTTCCACAGACGTGCCTGCTTGCCTACAGGTTTTGAGCAGCATTGATTCAGATCTAAACTGAAGGCTCTCCCTGTGCCTATTAATCACCTTTCCTCACGCAGCGTTTTTGCAGCTGCCACCACATACACTCCTCGGGCACTGATCCACCGTTTCGTACCTCCCAAAGTTGCACCGTAATCACTAGCGCTGATTTTTTATCCTAGGTAGTAGGACAAATCTTCTAGGGCAGCTATAAATGATAACTAATATAATTATCGTGATGCTTCACTGCACTCTCAGTCAGTTGACTACTGACTTAGATTATAATGATACTTCAGTAATATTCAGATCAATCAACTTTCTGTCCAAGATATTATTTATATCTTGTCATAGACAATAAAACCAGAAGGAGGCACTGTGATCATCTATTCTGACCCCTGCAGAAGGCTCTGGGTCAAGACCTGAGCCCCAAAAGAACTATACCATGTCTTGTACAAAGCCATCTTGTGTTTGCAGTGATAGATAACGTAACTGCAAGCCTTGGGAAGCTAGTCCGATGTTACTCAGGAGAGTAGCTAAGATGAGATGGTTTTGTGTGAAATAAATCCTTTGGAATTTGTAATTACTATGTAATTTGAAACATCTGTAAAAAGAAAGATAAAAGGGAAGCATTCACATGCATGTAGAGTAGTGCATGAAGAATGCAGGTTTCCTTTTGTATCCTTATTACTGTATTTGGTCCTCTCCAGCTTCTATAATTGCCCTCTGTGTGACCATCTTCAGCACAATACAACATATATTAAGTCAGCTCAGACTAAAATTGTATTCTAATACAGTGGCTGCTTTGTCTCCAGTAGATCTTTAGTAAATTTGTGGTCAGCAGCAGCGCTATTTGGTAAATAATATAAACCCACGACAGGTTTTCTCAAAGCACAAAAAGCCTTAGGGTGACTGAGGTGTAAGAAACAGCTCTGAATGAGCAATTCAAATGGAGGAGGCATTTAAATAATTAACTGCCTTTTGATAGGATTTTCCTCCAGTAGTGGCAGAAAGGATAAACAATTAACAACTGAAATGCTCTCTCTTCCCTGAGCTGTCCCTGACTGTATGAAATAATGGGCTTTACTCCAGGAAGGGAACAGCACAGGGACTCCTCATAGCTGAAGAAGACCTTCCTTTATCAAGGAGGAGGAAAGGGGAGGTAAAGGGGCCACAGGCTCCATGCACGGGAGGGCATGAGGTGAGTTGAGCTGTCTTCCCAAGGCTCACAATTTCTCCTTGGTGCTGAGGCAGAAGTGGCAGTGAAGCGTGAGCTGTGCCCAGCAGGACCACCGCTGGGCAGAGGGAACCCACACAGGGAGGTACCACCACCGAGCATGGGTTGACACCACAGCAGCTTCACCGCCTGTGAGGTGACACCTGCCCGTGCCAGCCACGGTGCTCAGCCTGTGCTGCACCACTCCCAGACCATCCCAGGGCAACTGATGTCTTCCAGCAACGGTGCTGGGATAGAGGCCACAGGTCTTTAGGACAGAACAATAAAATAAACGGAAATGAAAAGGGAGGGAGAGGTAGGTGGATGGCTCAGCTGCAATGTGAACATGCTTCACAAAATGCACCCAGCACAACCAATAATAACAGGCAGCAGCCCCCAGTGCTGGCCTGCCTACCTAGTCAGTCGCAATGCACATAGGAGTTGGTCACACGTCTGCTGCAGAAGGCCACGTACATTAGACAGCATTCACTTATGGAAATAGGAGATACCCATTCCCCTTACATACAAATTGTGTGAAACTGTAGGATATCATCCAAAAATACGATAAGCCCAAACCCTGTCTTTTGAATTGTCTTCTGCTTGATTTGAAACGAGGAGGAGCAGTACAATGTGCAGCAAATGCTTTTTGCTGGAGAGACCAACAGAAAAAAAATTCCATAATCCATTTATACAAATCAAACCACATGGCAATACTCAGCATTTTCTCCTAACACTGTTAATTAAGAAACTGTTTTGACCATTCACTGGGTACCACTTCAAAAAATAATCCTCATCTCTTATAAAGGCCAAGCTAAGGACTATTAATATCTTCAGTTTACTGTTGCTACCTAACTCAATTTCATCCTTATCATTTGCTTTTGAGGATTTGCTTAAAAAAAAAAACCAACAAACCAAACAGGAACAGAACAAAGTATATTAAGGCACATGGTTGGGAATAAGGCTAAGAGAATGTAATAAAAAATATTGATGAGAAATGCAGACCCTATTTGTAGTCAAATCCTTAGCAGTATATAACTGAATGGTAGTCCTGGTTTCTTTAATACTGCATTTACAGCAGTCATAACAGAAAAACAAACACGTGCATACACGTACAAACATACACTACATACACACACACACGTGCGCGCGCTCGTGTGCATACTACAAAATCACCCTCTGAAAATCAGTCCAGTGTGAAGGAACTGGAGCTAAATGGAGGAGGGAGTCCAAGAGAAGAGAAACAATAGGAAGTGACCGAGCTCGCCAAAATCTTGATGGTGCTTTTCTGGCCGTAAGTGTCTGGTCTCTGTGTGACTATGACAAAATATTTTTTCAACAGTGTTTCCAATTTCCTCCACAACTTCAAAGAGGATGTTCGGGGCAAAAATGGCCAGAACTCTACCTTGTTTTCTGTGAAATCTGGAAGACTGTAAATCTGGAAGGGCAAAACGTTTTTGGACATCTTCTAGGAGAGGGACGTACTTAGCTCAGCTCTGTCCAAGAGACCTCTATATGGTTATGACTGAATCCCTCCCCAGAGAGGAAGAGAATAAGCAGGACCAAGGTCTAAAGACCCAGAAAGGATGGCACACATGGCTGTGGGCAAGGAGGCTCAGGTCTGGGGAGGAGGAAGAAGGCATGGAGACTTACCTTCTCTCTCAGGAAGGAGGGATGGAGGAGACGGAGGAGACAGAGGTGTCTGGTGGGGCCCCAGGAGGTCACACACCCCTTTTTGCACAGCAAAGAAGAGAGCAGAGGTCAGCAGTCAGTGAACAGGCAAAACACAGAGTTTTGTGGCACAGGGACTAGTGTCCCAGTGAAGAGGGTAGGACAGGCTAGGACAGGTTGCGGGGTTTCACTGCAATGGGTGGTGTGGATGAACCCACAGAGCTCCCCCCTTGGCAGGATGGCCTGGTTAAAAGCAGATGTTAGGATAGAAAGGTGAGTGCATACAGCACGTGGGAGCGCTCTCCTTCACTTGCCCCAAACTCAGCAAGTTAAAGAATCCAGCAAGTAGTCGGATTGAACAGTGACCAGGGAATTACAGAGAGACTTCTAAACAATGAAGGAGTCAGCTTAAGAAGGTTTATGAGTGAAGTATAAAAATTTGTAGCAGCAGGGAGAGAGTGGGAACAGCAGCAGTCAAAAGTTGGTGTGATGCTGCCAGAAGTACCACCAGCATCCCAACCTCTGCCAAGGCTGGGCAGAGCAGCTGCCCAGTCGGACACCACAAGGAGACAGCGTCCCGAAAGTGCTGTTATCAATATGGGTTCACAAAAGGGAAGTTCTGTTTAACTAATTTAATATCCTTCTATGATAAGGTCACCCGGCTAGTGGATGTAGGGAAGGCAGTGGATGTAGTTTTTCTGGATTTTAGTAAGGATTTGATACTGTCCCCCACAGCATCCTTCTGGACAAGTTGCCCACCTGTGGGATGAGCGCATTCACAGTGTGCTGGGTGAAGACCTGGCTGAAGAGCAGAGCTCAGAGAGTAAATGAGGCTACATCTGACTGGCAACTAGTCACCAGCGGTGTTCCTCAGGGTTCAATTCTAGGGCCAGTTCTGTTCAATATAGTTGTCAACAATCTGGATGCAGAAGTTGAATGCACCAAGGAAGTCTGATGATGATACCAAACTGGGCGATGCTGTTGACTGTCTCAAAGGACAAGATGCCTTGCAGAAAGATCTAGGTAGATTGGGCTATGATTAAAGGGATGAAATACAGCAAGTTGAAATGCCATATTCTGCACCTGAACCTGCAGTTCTGGGCCCCACCACTTAAGAAGGATGTGAAGGTCCTTGAATGCATCCAGAGACGGGCAACAAAGCTGGTGAAAGGGCTGGAAGACCTGTCCTATGAGGAGCAGCCGAGGACTTTGGGCTTGTCTAGTTTGGAGAAAAGGAGGCTGAGGAGTGACCTCATGGCTCTCTACAGCTTCCTGAGGAGGGGAAGTGGACACAGAGATGCTGAGCTCTTCTCCCTGGGATCCAGTGACAGGACACATGGGAATGGTTCAAAGCTGCACCAGGAGAGGTTTAGACTGGATGTTAGGAAGCATTTCTTTACCGAGAGCATGATCAAGCACTGGAACAGGCTTTCTAGAGAAGTGCTTGATGCCCCAAGCCTGTCAGTGTTTAAAAGGCATAATAACATGGTTTAACTTTTGATCAGCCCTGAAGTGGTCAGGCAGTTGGAGTAGATGATTGTTGTAGGTCCCTTCCAACTGAAATAGTTCTGTTCTATTCTATTCTATTCTGGTCACAGCCGGGGTGCTGCAGGGGAGTGCCCGTGTGTGAGCCTTGGGGGGCCTTTGTGACTGGTGTGTGTGTGGGGAGCACCCGCATCTCACAGGAGGGGTGTGAGAGTAGGGGACCCCCATTGCAAGGAGAAGGGTGAGTGCTGGCGGCCCACATGGGCTATGAGGAGGTGGTGTGCACGTGACTCTGCGCCCTGTGGGATTAGAGCTTTGGCGGATTAGTTATGAAGGCTATTTTGAAATTTGTAGGTGTTTATTAACATTTCATAGGCATCTAGTGCGGTGGTTCGTCTGTCATATTACTGATATTGATCCTGCATGTACAGTTCACTGATTGCCAGTTAATTATATGTCATTAAAAAAATCTAAAAATTGCTTTAGTCCTGATTTGATTTAAACCACATGAGCTGAGCTGTGAGCTGACAGAGGATAGAGGAGCTCTTACAGAAAACAGAAAAGGTGCAAGCTGCCCCAGTGCTGCCCCAGTTCTCATGCAGGACTCAGCAGGGACAACAAAGCTGAGCTCCTTGAGCCACCAGCGATCCACAAGCAGTGTGAGGGAAGGTCCCAGGCAGGGGAGATGTCACACAACTTGGGATGAGGATGCAAGAGGGACACAGCCATCATGGCTTGACGGGGCTGGCTGGGACCTGCCACATGCCTGCAGCTCCCTCCCAGGAACCACTCTGAGAGTCCCCTGGAGGATTGCGGTGTGGACTTCACAGCTCTTGCATGCATGCAGGAATTTGTGTCTCAGACCTGCAGCTTGCAAAAGGCTTTCAGTCTGCACCGGGGCAGGACAGAGAACCACACTAGGGGAAACACTTCTTTCACCGTGTGCCCCATGCTGTGCTCTAGCAAAGACAAATATGGACCACTGCAGCTCCCCTGGTGCAGGCGGTCTCTGCTTCTCATCCTGTGATGGGATGACGTGGGTGAAAAGACACTTGCTTTGCATTCACACCCATGATCGAGATGGTGGTGCATTCAGGTTGTCCAGGGGATTTTATCTCCTCCTTAGGCCCACATACAGCCCTGTAGTCTAGATTAAAATCCTAGTAAGGTTAATTCCCTTCCCATGAAGGAAGAGGCACCTGTAATGTGCTCAAACTGGCTTCATGGTAGGTTTTAGTCAGAGCATGAAGGAAGCTTGCAGGCACGCAGTGAAGCTTCCAGGGCTTCAATGAGGTAAAAAGATGGGTGCCATTCCAGGCGTTGTGCTTGCAGCCCCCTTTGCAGACATTCATCACCAAAGGTGTCACCAGACAAGTTGTCTCCTTTCCTCGGCTGAAATGAGTGAAGGTGACGAGCAATTCTGCCCACGCTGTGCTTGAGAGAAGTGTTTCAGTAAGCTCTACACTGAGCTGATAGGACATGACTGAAGAGCCCACTGGGTGAGCTGGCACTGCTCAGCCTGTGCACCTTCTGCAAGCAGCTGCAGGGATTGCTATGAAGTGAGCAGGAGATAGGAAACACGTTTCCTCCTGCTTTCTGAAGGTACCCTGAGTCCTCAGGCAAGGAGCACCGTGCAGCTGGCAAACAAGGTGCTGCTGGCCATAGGGTCCTCGTGCACTGCTCTGACAGCAAGGGCATGGGCAGCTGGACAGCAGCAGCTCTTTGAAAACTGGGAGGGAAAACTCAAAGGAGTTTGTGTCTCTCGAGTGCTTTCTGCCCATTTCATTTTAGTCTGTCATAGCTTAAAAGGCAAAGTCTGCACTTTGGTTTGCAACTCATGAAGGAGTTAGACTTTTCCCTTGGGACACATCTCCTGTCAGGGCAAAAGAGCTAGACTGTGCCATGTTACAGAGGACCTGGGTTGCTGCACTGTCTCCACAGACTCATAACTCACTCTTCACCTTGCCTTTGTCCTACAGCTTTATTTCTGCAAAGCACTTACATGCAGATTACAAGCTGACATTTTTAAGACTACAAGTTAAACACATGCATATGCGTCTTTGAATGAGAACATTGCTCCCCCCCACCCCCACTGACCTGAACCTGTGCTCAGCACTAGAAATGACAGGAGTTTCCAAAGCATCCTGCGCAAACCAAGAGTTGAGGAAGGGAGAGAGAGAGAGACAGACAAAAGGCTAAGAGCAGCCACACGCAGAAGGGCATAATGGAAATGTTTGTGACAGTTGTATAATGAATAACTAAGCCTTTGAAAAAACCCCATTTTTGCAAGCTGGATGGTGAAAATGGCCTCAGCAATATTTTCCCCTCAGATAAATCACTCGGTGCCTTGGGTGAGTAGCCGTTATGCTCACTTCTCACCACGCCAAGGGAAATGGTGTAAGGAGGATGCCCTGCAGGGGAGCGGACCAGGCTACAGATTGCTGAGATGAGGTGAACATCACTTGTCATAGACAGACTTTGAAAAATAAGTTGTAAATGACTGGGGGAGCAATAAAGGCAGCATGTAACTCCTGCAGGTTGCTGCTCCTGTCCACAAATGTGGCTTAGCTTCTGCAAGTCTGATGTTTGCAGTGATGAACAGACACTTGTACCTATTGATGATTACATGGAGATAGAGAAGGTTCTTGGGCAGCTGTCGGCTATCGCACACTCCAGACAGAGGGGGAAACACAGAAACTATTAGCTGAGCAATAAGGACTTTTTCTGCTAAGACAGTTCCATCTCAGTAGTAAGGACTGTGGCAAATATGTGAAAAGGTTTGCCTGCAAACAGCAAAGCTTGCAGGGTGGATCACCAGTAGCCCTGACTAAATGGAATTAGTCCTTCAAGAGAGATGCTACGAGCTCTCCTGCAGCTTCCTGGTCCCCTGTGTTGTGCGGGTATTCCCATGGACACACAATGCTCAGTGAGGTGTTGGGACCACTGAGGCCACACACCCATTGGTTTTATGGGATCAACAGTTGATATCCACAAAGCAGGAGCAGGTGTCTGTGTCCAATCTGGTCTCCATACAGCCAATAGAGAGAAACAGGGGACACAGGGATGCAATTTGTCCTCTCCGCACCTTTCAGAAAGGGTAAAATGATGCCTCATGCCCTCCAATTTCTCTCATCAGGCAGGAACCCCACTGAGCTCCAAACGGGACCTGGGTTGCAGTCGCCTGCCCTGTAGATATACAGGCTTAGGTAAAATGAACCTTTTCCTCCTGTCTTACCTTCTGTTTGAGCTGTGAGAGGGAGCAGGACTCAGTGCAACTGTCAGTATGTCACCTTGTACAAGATGCTGTGAAGCACCATCTACCCAAAGCTCCTGCACCTAGACAGGCAAGACCAAGAGGAGAAGCAGTACCGGGACTTGCCCATCGAGCTGGCCTGTGGTGGATGGGCACTAGGAGTTTCAGGTCAGTGTCAGCCTTGATCAGATCCCGTACTCTACCCCATAAGATACATGTGGCTGTCAGGCCTTTTCCCACACTTCAGCAGGTACAGACAGGGCATGCAATGTTCCAAGCACCTTCCTGGCTGCAAACATGTGAAGCTCCTAACTCCAAGATGGGACTGCAGGGTGCAGCCCTGTCTTAAAGCTTCCTTCATTGGAGGGGATGAAGAATTTAATAACAGTAACTGCAAATAGTCTAAAATTAAGCCCTGAGCTTGTAAAATTATCAACAAATTTGGAAAAGCACTGTGCCTCTCCTGCCTGATGCCTTCCCAGAAGCAACAAAAGCACAGCTCAGCTGCAGACACCAAACTGAAGCTGCTGCTGTCCTGTCTGTCCTTGGGGAGTAACAAGCAGACACGATCTGCCTCTGAAGAAAGTGTATTTATTTATATATTATTCAGGATGTGATTCAGTTGTGTATGCCTGATGTCGTTGTGGGCTTTTGTACAGAAATATCTTTGGAGGTCCCATACATAAAACAAAATGGATGTGCCACGCAAACCATGCATTGCATGTTCATGTCCCTCCACCTGGGTCGTACAAGATGGCTGCAGCATCTCCACCTTGGGCCAACACCTGCATCTGCGCCTGTTCCTCCTTACTGGTAGTCACCTGAAAATCCCTGGGGACAGGGAGGAGAAGTGAGGGGGAAGAGGGAGATAATAATAGTTGAATAATTTATTCAATGAGATTCATGGAATTTTGGAACTAATACATTCTATGAATAATATTTTCATTATTTTCCCAACTCCAGCACTAACAGAAGATATGAATAATGACTGAAGCAAACACTTGAATTATGTGACAATGCTCTTGAACTTTGGAAGCATATATTACATGAAGTGAGGGGACTCCAGTTCTGCCCATCATCCATTTGATGTAGACGTTCTCAAAAATGGTGAAATATGCATTTGACACTTTGGCCTTTCTTCACAGAAGGTTTACACTCGGATTACCTGACAATAAGAATCAATCAATAACTCGCATGCTGTTTCTCTCCCAGAAAATTGCTAACAATTGCTTTCTTTCAGCACTTCAGAAATTACATCCCTAGAGATGGAAGACCTCTTGTCTCTACAGTCCCCTCTTGCTGTGGGGCAGTATGTCCTTGTCTCCAGAGGGGAAACTCATTTCTCCAGGGCACTGCAACCTGCCACTGCCCTGTCGCAGCACGTGCTGACAGCCCCCAGTGTTGCGGCAGCTCTCTCTGCAGCAGTTGCAGATGGATATAGGGGGATGCCAGCAAGGCTCTTCCCAAAGACTTTGGTGTGTTGGTTTATGAAAAGCTCAACATGAGCCGGCAGTGTGTGCATGCAGCCCAGAAAGTCAACTGTGTCCTGGGATGCATCAGAAGCAGCGTGACCAGCAGGTTGAGGGAGGTGATTCTGCCCCTCTACTCCACTCTTGTGAGACCCCACCTGGAGTCACTGCGTCCAGCTCTGGGGGCCCCAGTACAAGAAAGACATGGAGCTGTTGGAGCAAGTCCAGAGGAGGCCACAAAGCTGATCAGAGGGCTGGAGCACGTCTCCTATGAGGACAGGCTGAGAGAGTTGGGGTTGTTCAGCCTGGAGAAGAGAAGGCTCCAGGGAGACCTTACAGCAGCCTTCCAGTACCTGAAGGGGCCTACAGGAAAGCTGGAGAGGGATTGTTTACAAGGGCATGATGGGAGAAGGGGTAATGGGTTTAAGCTGAAGGAGAGTAGATTTAGATTAGATGTTAGGAAGAAATTCTTCACTGTGAGGGTGGTGAGACACTGGAACAGGTTGCCCAGAGAGGTTGTGGATGCCCCATCCCTGGAAGTGTTCAAGGCCAGGTTGGATCAGGCTTTGGGCAATGTGGTCTAGTGAAGGGTGTCCCTGCCTATGGCAAGGGGGTTGGAACTAGATGATCTTTGCGGTCCCTTCCAACCAAAACCATTCTGTGATTCTATGATCCTTTCCAAAATGTCCTCACCATTGGAGGTGCCTGCTGAATATGGTCTCTAGACACAAGGGCAAAAGGAGGGTTAACTAGTCCCTGTGAAGTTTGGCCATGAAATCCAAGCTGCAGTCAAATGGACTTCTACAGGGTTTCTGCTGCTGTTCCCTGACCCTTAGCAGATAGAGCCACTGACTTCAGCATGCAGTAGGCAAGGGTCTGTTTCCTGCTTATGTGCAGAAGTACTGCCTAATAAAACCAGAACAATCTAAGACTTTATTACTTGGGTAGATTTTAGCCCTAAAGTAATTACAATGTCCTCTTATCTTTGGCTTAACAAGGGAGTAGGACAGTCAATGGACATTTCCCATCCAGCCTAAGAAATAGTTATTGAGCAATAATGTATTTGTTACAGATGAAATGACTCCAAACAACATGGAATCTATTCCATCTCCCACTATACCATGAATAAGGTTCATTTCTGAAACTAAAGGACAATATGGATTCCTGGTACCAGATCACTGACGTCAGATGCACCACACCCTTTGACATCAGCGGTGAAAGATCATGCTAAAGAAAAATAAAAACAGCCAGTAATTTCTACCCTCCAAAATTCATAATCTAACCAATAACAGAGGTTGCTGCAAGGGACTGAATGTCAGTCATCAGCTAAATGTCGAATTCATCAGTTCCTGGAGGGTCTCTGCTCAATCAGAAATGAACATGGTGCATACACATATTTGATTTTAACTTTGAAAATAGAGTGGAATTTAACAGAACATTAGAGAGTGATGAATAAATTATAATGGCATTAATGAGACTGATGCTTATATCTAAAGGGAAAAGTCCCAGAGGGTTCGGGGAGCTCCAAAGTTACTAATAACTTATTAATTTTGGAGTTGATAGAAGATAACAAATTAAACATGCTAAATATGAGTATGCACTGTGATTTCTGCTGCAGAAGACAAAGTCTTTTGGCATATGGGGTATCATTTATAAGACCAGAGAAGTAATTATTCTTTCTTATATGTCTTTAGGAAAAATTGCAGTTGGATAGCTGCATGCACTCCTAGGCACTTGACTACAGTAGGATACTGATAAACCAGAAGAAATTTGAGAGATTCCAAGTATCAGCAAAGGAAATGATAAAAAGGCTCTGATAAAAAGAGTAGGGGACAAATCCTCTTCAGAGAGATGGAAAGAAGTAGATATGAACAGAAAAGAAAGCTGATGGGAAACTATATGACACTCAGAAGAAAAAAAAAGATGTAAACAAGTCAAATAAAAGTCATGGGGAAAAAAGATTTCTTTACAAAATAAATGTGCAAAATTGCTGTCACTTCTTACATGAAGTACAAAACACAAGGTGATGAATCAGAGCAAAGTCCCAAAGAGCCAGGGCATTTTCAGAATCTGCGTCTTAAATTTCCTATGCTGTGCCCTGAGGCTTCCTGCCTTTACTTCTTGACTTAAGACCATAACTGGCAAATATTTACACAACCAAGTATCTTTGTGTCCGTGAGGTTTTCAATTCAGTTCAGCAGATTTTGTGCACGTGAATGCCCCGATTGATCTTCTCAGAGGTGACACAGCCACTTTGCACTTCACTGCCAGCATGCTGGCACAGTCAACCCTGCTTCAGCATCACTCCGGCATAACAATCCTATTGTCAATATGATCACACAGAGCAGCAGAACTGGGATAAATTCACACATATCACATATTTTCTGAGAGACTGTTGCTGCAGAAAGACATATGTAGAGAAAATAGAGAATGGTGAAGGAAAAGGAGCATGGATGGTCACCAACCTCCTGCCTAACTGAAATAAGAGATAGTAACTAAAGTTTGAGGAAGCGGAGGCCAGGCTAGGCAGCACACTGTGAACTGCCTTGCACAGCACATTGTCACCATATGTGGGTTAACAGGGAAAAAAAAGAAAAAAAGCTGTAATCTGCCTTTATCCTTCTAAGCCCCTGAGTGTGCTGTGGACTTTTTGACTTTAGCTAGAATTTGAGCCACCATAATAAAAAAAAAAGGTCCTTGAAAATGGAGTATGTGATATTTTACATTCACAAAAAAACCCCTGAAAACATTAAATAACAGCTGAACAACAGGAATTGCTCCTCACAGACCTCTCAACATGGTACTGGGGACTCCGTCCTCAACTCATGGAGGTGATGGGATGTTTTTCAGTTCATATCTAGTGGATATACAGGAAAAAAAGGAAAGCCCCAAAGTAGCTAAAAGAGATTAATTTCTGGGGAGCTCTCTAATATTTGCCTTAAGTGAGGACTTTCTGTCACCTGAATGTGACAGTATAACTTGAAAGGAAGTATTAGGGAGGATTATGAAAGATTCATAGTGACCTGAGTCTAAACCACGTCCTCAGGAACATTTCCCATGAAAACCCAGCTTCTGAGTGTGGATGGAGGGGACCTGGCTTTAGGGAACCTGCCCAATGCAGACAGCACATGCACAGAGGACATTTGCCTGGCCACAGGGGACAGGCATTCTTCTTGCCACCCCAGCCTGTTCCTGGCTGCTCCCCCGAGTGACTTTGGGGTTGTTCATTTTCCTTAATGGCCCTTCTGCCCTTCATCTAACAATGTGTCTGTTTGGGCTTTGACCTTACACAGCACAAAAAAAGTGGAGCCACAGAAAGGAAACAGTCAAAGGTTATCCACATCCCAAGATCATGGTCATGGCAATGGCAGGATGCTCTCCCTGAAAAGACTGACAGACCAGTTCAGGGGCTATACTGGCCAGTGCTCTGCCTCAAAGGAAGACCAGTATGAAGTCACAGGACCACAGGATGGCTCAGACTGGAAGGGACCTCCGGAGGTTTCTGCTTCAACCTCCTGCTCACAGCAGTCTCAGCTCTGAGGTCAGACCAGGCTGCTCAAGGCTTCATCCAGTGGGAGCCTGAGAACCTCCAAAAACTGCACAACCTGCACATCTGTCTGACAGTCCTCCTGGAGAAAAAGTTTCCCCTTATATCCAGGCTGAATGTCTCTTGTTTCAGCTTCTCCTTTTTGTTTCTCACACTTCCTCCCTGCACAACTGTGAAAAGCCCATCTCCATCTCCTCAAGGACATCTCCATAGGTACTGGGGGCTGCTGTTAAGTGCCCCAAAAGATCTCTCTTCTCCAGGCTGATTAAGTACAGATTCTGCATCATCTTGGGGGCCTCACCTGAACTCACTCATTTATCAATGTATTTTTTTCTACTGGGGGGGGGACACAAAACTGGATGCAGTATCTAGATGTGGTCTAATGAGTGCTGAATAGAGGGGACTAATGACGTCCCTGGATTTCTATTTCTGTCCCTGTTCAAACAGCCCAGGTTGCTGTTGGCCATCATTGCTGCTGGGACTTGCTGCTGGCCCCTGTCCTGCTTGCTGCCCACCAGGACCTCCAGGGTCTTGCCCACAGAGCTGCTCCTTGGGCAGTCTTGTGCTTATGTTGTTGCAAAGGGTCCTTTCACGCAGGTGAAGGACTTCACATTTGTCATTGCTGAATTTCATGATGTCACTGTCCACCCATTCCTCTAGGTCCCTTGGGATGTCAGCCCTGCCCTTGAACGTATCAAGTGGTGACTCAATTTGGTGTCATTGTAAACCTGATGACCAAACACTCTTTTGCCTCCTCCCACCCATTGGTAAAGATTTTAAACAGGTCCTTGGGGCAGGTCCCAGAACAGACTGCTATGGTGTTCCCCTTGTTGCCAGTCTCCAGGAAAAGGTGAGTTACTACCCATTCCCCTCTAAACCCAACCAGCCATCCAAATTATAAACTAATTTTTCCCATCCCTACTATAGCATCCCATCTTGGATACAAGAATATGATGGGAAAGAACCTTGAATGACTTGCTAAATACAATGAAAATGACATCTGCTGGTCTCCCTTCATCCCGAAACACAGTCATTTTATCATAGAAGGCAATCAGGTTGGCCAGGCATGACTGACCCCTGGTAAATCTATTCTGACTGTTACCAGTCACTTTCTTCTCCTTCCTGCACCCAGAAATGTGCTCTGAGAGGATTTGGCCCATGACCTTTCCAGGGAACAAAGAGAATTTAACTGGCTTTAGTTCCCTGGGTTGTCCTTTGGCCTTTTCTGAAGGTTGTTGTTTTGAAATTGTTTCAGAAGAAGATTTATAGATTCACAGATTGGTAGG
>VXBL01009970.1:4336-16596 GCA_013400195.1 Aramus guarauna
AGGGGACGTGCGTAAAGATGCTGTCCCTATGCTTCGTCCCACGTCTGGCCAGGGAATGATGGGGAAGAGAAGCATCGAGATTGATACAGATAACTTACTGCTTTCCAACTGGCCAGTAGAAAGCATTTTAAACTCACTTTTCTCCTTCTGCCTAGGCTGCCTTCCCAGTCCTAAATAATAATAATTTCTGCGGAAGTTTCCACTCGAGGCTCTGCAGATTTTTAACAGTATATAAGCAGCCCTGTGAATGATCTCCACCTTGTGCAGAGGGAAACTGAGGCAGGCGTCAGCACCTTGCCCAGAGATGATGTACAAAAGTCTTCCCGTTTTTCTCACCACTACATGAAGGGCATCACAGCAGATCGAGGTGGTGAGGTCTCTAGCACTGCAGCCTGGGGAGCAGGACAGCAGAACAAGACCGTGAGGCTCCCTTGAAGGAAAACCTCACCTTTGGAGGAGGTATGCAAAAGTGTCATTGCTCTGGACTATTATTTCTGTGTTATGAGAGATCAGGAAGGTTAATTTTTCCTCCTCCAACAAGCAGGTTGCAATCAGCAGGTTTTGTTCTGAGCCGGTCTTGTCTCCAGCCTCCTCTCCCCCCCGCCCTCCCCCAGCCACACTGAAGTTTCTCCCTCTCTCCGGACCTGCTGCTGCTGCATTGCCAACACTGGCCCTTTATCTCCCGTCCTATGCGTCACCCTCTGCAGCATTTTTTCGGTTAACAAATTGTTAGTTTTATCGGCCTTACCTCCTCCTCCTCCTCCTTCAGGAAAAAAAACCCAAACCAAAACAAAACAAAAAAACAAAAACAAAAACAAACAAACAAAAAAAAGAACCCCAGGCAAACAAACCAAACACAAAAACCCCCCAACGACCAAACCCCAACAACAGCATCTCTGCA
Organism: Aramus guarauna; assembly: GCA_013400195.1. Lineage (NCBI taxonomy): Eukaryota > Metazoa > Chordata > Aves > Gruiformes > Aramidae > Aramus > Aramus guarauna. The sequence goes on from VXBL01009970.1 coordinate 5,238, forward strand.
GTTTCAGGGTGGCTCCGGCTCTTCGGCTGCTTCCGAAAAGTTCGGTGTGTCAGGCAGGAGATGCTGCGACACGCTGAATCTCCTCTGACTAATTTTGCCTTGACTTTCCCAATTCTTCCCTCGTCTCCTGTCGTTTGTAGTCGAGTGCCTTCCACTCAGTCCCAAGACGGCTGATTTCCCCCCTCGGGGCATTGTCAGCTGCCATATATGAGTTTCTCCTATAGAGATTGAATGAAAACATATACTGTGCTGGAGTGTTAACTTGTAATGCAGCTATCAGCAGAAGTACATATCACTCTGGGTGGCATTAGTCAATTATGACAGAAAGCCCATTGGCGACACAAGTCAATTGATAATAAAGCATAATCTCTCTTTCCCTCGTCACATATTTACCAGCCATGAACTACTGTAGCATATTTCCTATTCACAGATGAATGCTCCAGCCGTTCAGATGGGTATTTTTCAGAGCGAATGCAATCTAGAGGGTTAATGGCTCCAATGCAGTGGTCTGAGGATAAAGCCACTGCAGGTGCACAGCTAAACGGGGAGTTAATTGGGTAGCAGGTGAACATAAACAGAAAGCACAGAGGGTGTGGAAAAGGCTTTAGTGAGGAGGAAGGACCAGTGGGAATGCTGAGCCGTAGAGCCCCAAAATAAAGACGTATTGAACTTTCCTTCCCCGTGCCGCAGTCTTTGTTGCACACAGTCTCTGCTCTTTGTATATCGTTTGACTCTCCAAAATGCTGCTGCTCTTGCTGTCGGGGCTCCCAGCCTGGGATATAGGCAGGAAGCATCTTAGCAGCTGCTGCTGGAGGATGGGGTTTGCGGGGCTTATCGGTGGATGATTCATCTCACGCCATGGGGATGGGGCATGCGAAGGGGAGGAAGGCTCCCTGCGATGCCGGAGATGGGCTGGTTTGGGGAGGCAGAGTCAGAGACAGCTCCGCTCTGTGCAGGGCATAAGGCTGGGGGCTGGGATCCAGAGAAGGAAAAAGAAACAGAATCAGGCAAAAGGAAACAGCCACTCTGGCCTTTTTTAGCTCGACAGTGAAGTGAGCCACGAGCCAGGCAGGGATGCAAACAGCCAGGATCCGAAAGGTGGGCAGGTAATGCAAAGAGCAGGGAAGGGAAGCTGATAGAAACCACTTCCAGCAGGCACAAGGGCTCTGAAAGAGCCAAACTAAGCAAACCCTGCAGGTATAGAGGGTACAGATGGTATAGCCATAGAGGATCAACCAGCTGAACAGGGTCTCAGTCACCCCTGGTGAGGTGAGCTCTTTCCACAAGCAAGTTCAGAGTGGGAACACCATCAACAACCAGCTCTGCGTTGTCCATTGCAAGCTGTGGGAGAAACAAACCATTGCAGAGGTGTCTCATTGGCTTCTCTGCCTCGTACCCATCAGCTCCCCTCCCACGGGGAATGGTGGGGTATCTCCACAATTGAGGGTCAGGAGCATCAAGGTCTCCCCCATGCCTGCTATAGGGCAGCAGCATCTCCTGGAAAGGACTGTCAGGTTTCTGGACTTCCATGTGAGCAAACCTCCATAGATAATCTCAAAGGCTATCCCCCTTCAGTTCCTCCCATGTCTGTGCTGAGCTTGACATGTGTCTGGGGCTTCACTGCTAAATCCTGATTTCCCAAACTTTGCAGAAAGGAGCAGCATGAGCAGGCACTGCTAAGCAGTGGTATGCTGGGGGGGATGGCTGCTGCACTGCCATTTAAAGCTACTTGAAATAAGGTATACCTGATCCAATTTTGTTTCCTGTGTCCTTAAATCAACTACTCCGGACAGGTCAGGTTTTTTTCAATCAGACAAAGAGACCAAGTAGGTTTTTGTTTTTTTTTTTTTTTTTTTTTTTTTTTTTTTTTTTATATAAGTGAGAAACAGGCTGTGTAACTGGACNTTAAAAGTCAGACCTGGATCCTTTTATTTAGCGCAGCTCTTGGCTTTTACCAGAGCACATCAGGCTGTGGTCTTTCATGCTGTGCTCCTTCAGAGTCACCCAGCTGATGGTGGGTTGCTGGGGAAGCTGTGTCCTTGTCCTGCTCCATGCTGCTCCATTTCTAGCATACCATACTCCCCCTGCCCCACCAGTCCCTTCCTCTTCCCACCAGAGGACCAGGGACCTTGCATGCATGGAGACCTTCATCCCTGCATGGGATGGAGCAGAGAAAGGGATGCTTCCAGGGACAGCCATTGCAGCTGGGTCCNCAAACACATCTGTTCTTCATCCTCCCTCCTGGCCACACACTCCAGACACACCATGCTACGGCCGCCTCTGTGAGCAACAGGGAAGCACAAGCCTCTTTCTTTGTCTTCATGTCTGCGTGTGCCTACGGGTGTGTGCACGTGTCTGCTCTTATCAGTTTGTTTTTCCAAAATTCATCCCTGCATGGGATGGAGCAGAGAAAGGGATGCTTCCAGGGACAGCCATTGCAGCTGGGTCCTCCCAGCTCTGGAGGTGAGACAGCAGCAGGCCACCTTCATGGTTGAGTTCCCCCTCACAGCCTGTGCTTTATCTGGATATTGATAATCCGAATAGCTTTCCTAANGAGGGTTGAGCCACTCTACATTCCCGCATCATTTCTCAGTGGTTACATCTCCATGGCGTGACAAAGTCCCCAAGAGCTGTGCAGCCACCATAATGGGCTGGCAAGCAGTGGCTTTTGAGACCCAAAAAGACTCACTCAGCCTCTCTTCCACTGTGTGACATAGAAATGCCTGTTTTTATTTTTCTTTTTGCTGTTTCTAGGTACTGTTGGAGCAAAAGGGAGCTTGGCCCCAGATTTCAGTAGAAGCAGACTTTTGCCTTTCAGGCAGCAGACAGGGCTGGAGTTTGCCTATCCAAAGGCCAGGTGCAAAAGCAATTCCTGCTCTGGGAGGTGGCTGATGACTGCTCTCCTGAAATGCAGAGGTTGGTCTGTAGCTCCCTAAGTTAAGCCAGTGCCAACTGACACTGAAATGCCAGCATGGAGAAGGCAGATAAAAGGTGGTTAACAATGCCTCTTTTGTTTTCCTCTTTTCTCTCATTTCCCTCCCCCCAGTCAAACCCTGTACACCAGCAAAAAAGATTTAATGCGGCACAAGAATAGATCATTACCTTACTGCCTTTAAAAAGTTCTTTCGTCCTGGAAAGTATTTTCTGTATGAGTGCTGAGGAGTGCTCATAGAAATCACTTTGTCACACCCAGGAGAACTTGACCTCCTAATCTTGTTCTACAGCTGAGGAAACTGAGGCATAGACAAGTAAAATGCGTGAGCCACCATCACACACCTGGGACCAGCAGGACTTGTTTTTTCTTACCTTGGAAACAGAGACTGATTTACCTGGAACGGATGGACTTATGCGACTGTAAAATTGCTGTGAATGAGGACGAGTTTGGGCTCCAGGAGCCTTGCCTCGCAAATCCCTGTTCTAAATAGCATATTGTCATAAAAAGCTGACTTTAAAACTAGCTTGTGCAACTTTTTGCATGGAGAAGCCAGCAATTTACACAGCTGAGCAAATCATAGAAAACTCTAAATGTGGAGTAGGAAAACATTTACACTTCCAAGGCCTGAGTGTAAATTGGAGAGGTACATCCCATTAATGGGAATTTACACACATTGATACATTTCATTTTTCCCTGCAATGCTGAAAATGAAACACTGAGACACAAATGCACCAGGAGCTGATCAGTGATGCTGCTTCTGCACCCGCTAGCCAGAGGACGTAGCAGGTGTAATACTGAAATGTATTTCACGCATTGCCTTGACACAGGGAAGGACCGAAGGTGGTAGGAGGTGGTTCTTAGCACTCTTTTGTCATTTTAGCCAGCTTTCTGTGGTGGAATGCTCTTGATTCCTATCCCTGTATAGAAAGCCACAGCTGGGCTTCCCAGCATGCAAATCCACTGGTTTCATTTACACCAGATGGGAATCTCTTCTAATACTCTTAAAAGCAAACTGTGATGTAGAGGAAGAAGAGGACAAATGCCACCACTCAGTTGGATCTTGCTGCTGGTTATTCCTACAGCCCCAAAGACAACCCCTGTCCCCCCGCATACCACAGAAGTCACAGTTCACCCTCACTGAACAATGGCCACCAATGTCCCTGATAGAAAACTCAAGCCCAAAGTTAAACTTGTGCTGGGAAAAATCAACAGTGCTCATCTGAAGGTGAGCAATGACACAGAAGCTGATGTTTAAGTTGGATTTGGAGTCTGCCTAAGAGCAGCTCTGCTTTGTATTTTTTCTAATATTTCCAGTTTCTATTGCCTTTTCCTTCCCAATTTGTATCTTCTTTATACACATATACAAGCTGTAGCTACTGTAGCTACTATAGCTTCCTTATGTATGCTTGTATACTTATAGTAGCTTGCTGTAGCTACTAAGGGAAGGTTTGGAGAGCTGTCCTAATTTATATTAATCTCATATCCCCTTTGAGATGGATACAGCCCACTCTTGTAACAGTACTTTGGTTTCTTTTGGTGTGCAGCTGTTTATGGAGTACGGTTGTTTTCAGAGACAGGCTTGTTAGCTTAGATTTTGTTGAGATCATTTGCTTGGTAGCTTTCATCTTGGGAAATCACCTCTTCAGTCACTGTTCGTTGAAGATGATAGTTAATCCTGAACTAAGGAAATGGAAAGCTATATGGATGTGTTTCCTTCTCCATGATATCTTTAGCCTAAAAATAAAAGACCCCTAAACTAGAACACTTCTGCCAAAATGCTTGAGAACTTCACAGAGAAGAGCAGGCTGTGCACAGAGGAATTGCCTGGGGGAGGGCACATAGTGCTCCAAGACGTTGGGGTCACCTTCTTATTTATCAGCATGGGGTTGGAGAGATAAGAAACGAGATGTCTCAGGAGAGGACTGGAAAGTGGGGAAGACTGCGTCTTATATTGGGACTGAAACAGGGAAAGGAGGAAGAAAATCCATGAAAGAAGGGGACCCAAGTGGCAGTGAGCTGGCAGTGAGCTGGAAGTGACAGGTGACAACAGGAGCAGAGCCAGTTCATTAAGACAGTCCTTAAAACGTTGTACTGGCTGAAAACTCTGTGTGACAGGTTGGGGAATGATTGACACCAATCAAATCCTCACCTTTCGTAGCAGAAGGTGTCTAGTATGGCCAAAGCGTTAAATCCCCAGCAATATGCCTGCCCATAGTGTCACAGCAGTCAGAAGAAGGATCAAACTGAAGGGTGAAGACAGATCCTATAAGTTTGATTTAAAACATTGGGAATTCATCACAGTTTGCTCACCAGCTCAGTTCTGTAGGTGAAGCAGGATTTAAGGTATGATCAATACTTCTGCAGAAGACCTTACTGCTGAGGATAGGGACAGGTAATAGGGCTGGAGCAACAACTAGATCTAACAATAAAGAAGTTGCCCTTCTGCCTTCAACTGGAGAGAGGGGCTTTTTAGGCCTTGCCCTTCACTCTAATCTTGTCCCCTGTCCCTTTGGGACCTTTAATTGATCATTCAGGGACAGAGGTCAAAGCGTCGATACAATTAGATAGCTGCTGTTGGTTACATGTACACGTCATCTAGAAAATGCTATGTGACAGGAGTCAGGAGAAAGAGGATAAAAAGAATAAAATGAATAAAAATGATTACTTTTGCATTTAGAGGATGTCTTTTTGGGAGCAGAAAATTGCTAGGTCTCCTGTAATTGAACTGCAAGCCTAAACTCTAAGGGTACCTCTTTCTTTCAGGGACTTGTGTCTAAATGAAACATCTCCTGAACACTTCTGTTCAGACTGGTTGCTGTTATTAGTGTTGGCAGCTTGTGAGAGACAAACAGTTCTTTTTTCCTTTTTTTTTTTTTTTTCCTTCTTTCTCCTAACAATTTTTAACCTAGCCATTGTTAAAGATTCATCATACTTATAAACACCCAATGCTGACTTCTCATTACTCACTACCTAAAAACACTGCAGAATCCTTTTAACAGTTATTTATTATGCTCATCTTGTAGATTGCTTTCTGGGACTTAGAGAGGTTGTGGCAAAGATTTCAATTCAGGCTTTATGCCCATGCAGGAGAGTCAGAACTGCCTTACTCCTTAACTCCAGCCCTGCGGGTTGTGGAGGTGGGAGCAGAGGAGTGAAGAGGACTGTGTGCCTGCTTGCACCTTTCCAGGAATGGGTGAGTGAGGAGAGGTGAGGAGTGGGGAGAGCTCTGAGTCACTGAGGTCTTATGACCTGTATGGTAGGGTATATAGAATGAGGCCTGACTCAGATGCTTTACTTCATGGATGTGGGTGAAGGTTACATTTAATAAAAGATAAGAGGTAAAGAGAGAAGGAAAATTTGAGTTAATTCCTTGCTAGGACCAGTGTAAATTTGATGAAGGATTAAAATTCAAGAAAGGTTAAAATTCTCTATCTGTATCAGGAGCAATGCCTGTGCCAGATGCTGCTGGCCAGTGGCATTGCACTGAGCAAAGTGTTTCCCTTCTCATCCCTCACTTTCTTCTGTAAGTGAATCACAGTGATTATTCTTAACATGCTTTGAGATCCTGGTGTGAAATAAGTTACATAACTGCTCGGTATAATTACCTGGGGTTGAATGTTGTACTTGCGTAGTGCTCAGAATATCTTTTCAGCTGCAGATAGCCCTGTGTCATGCTGAGGCACGTGGATGAGCAGCATAGGCAGGAAGCTTTTCCAGACATTGCTGGGCAGTTATTCTGCAGGGAGGCAGAGACTTATCTGTCAGCACCCTTCATGGACACTAAATGAAACAAAAAATATTTAGATGAAAAGCCCTTTAATACACTAAACAGAATGCCTAGAGTAGACTATTCCTCTTCATCATTTAATAACACACAGACCTAAGCCAGAAGTTTGTTTGAATTTGACATATGAGGCTGAAGGCTAGTGGAGCTCTGAGGCACTCGCAAGCTCTTACCGTGGTCTCTGGAAAGGATCACTGGTGTACTCAGCTGTCAAAAAGCGTCACTGTTGTTTCAAACCTGTTGCCCACAAACTCCACTTAGACTTTCCATTACCTGGTGGAAGACAATAAAAGCCTCTTACAAAGACAGCCACAATTGCAAAAGAATCTTCTTTTCAAAAATGCGACCTGAAAGTTTAGCCTTTGGGAAATTCATTTTATATTGAGATGTAATTTCCAAAGTTTCTAAAGAGCAACTTTGGATTTTTAGGTTCAAGAGGACTTGAAGGAAAGCAAGAAAGAAGAAATCATGAAAAGGAAACTTTTCTCCTTCAAATATATTGCTTGACATGTTATTGAATGCCATAAGAAATGTGTGGCTGCCTGAAAAATAGTGTTTGTCAATACATAGTCTTCCTTTGCTCCTTGGAAATATGAGCAGGAGATTAAAATTCAGATCTTCAGAAAGCATTGGAATACATCTCTGAGGCTAGCAGCAGCTCCCTTTTATCTGATGGCACCACAGTGCGTAGGATACACGGTTGAGGACTTCTCATCCTGTCCGCTACCCAATTTAGGATGTGATGTTTGGAGCACCATTTGATAACTGAAGAGCATCTCCAGCTGCTGGAAATTTTTAGGTCTCTGAGACGGGCTTGGGATCCTCACAGAAAGGCACATGATTTTACGAAGGGCTAGTTTGTGTCAGTGTCTCTTGGGATAATGTCCTTTTTCTCACACGTGTGTGGGCAACCCCCATATTCTCAGGCTTGATGAGAGAGAATGGACAGAACTTCCCTTCCTGGTACTCCATCCAGCTCCACTGAGTTGGAAAAGGACTGTAATAATTTTCTGCTGCTGTGGATCACACACAAAGTCATGCCAGAACTGTATAGGAATTTGAAAGGGAAAAGCAAGCAGCCGCACCAGAGAAAGGGGTCTGTGAGGAGGAGTAGTTCCTCCCAGAGCTGCTCTCTACAAATGCTTTTTTTCCCCCCTTGATTTCCACTTCGTAGGGGTAGCTATCAGCAGTGAAGCCCTGGGGAATAAGACAGTTCAGCGTTGATATGTGTAAACATGTGATGTGGTTCTAGACTCAGGCAGGTTTTCATGGCAGAGGGTAAAGGCTTTCTTGTCCCACAGCCTTCTTTCAGAGGAGGATACTGGATGTTTGTCTGTGGTGTTTTACACACTCAGCCCAGCTCCTGCTCCCGTTTCTATGGGCAGGAGCTCTGACATTGGTTAAGCTGGCATCAGAATCAGGCCCCTCATTTAATTCCCTTCTATATTGATAGAGAGCCATGTCTGTGTGCACACCACAGAGCATGAATGCATTGCTGTCCCTTGAGGAAAGAGACTCATTGAATAATCCTTTTTGTTTAGTATTATTAAGTGGACCGTGGCCCTTATTTTGCTTGTTTTGCTGCTATTCCTTCGGGAAGAGAGAGGTGGCCTTGTTCATGCCACTGCCTTTCAACATGGTGAGCAAGATTTAAAGAAACATAAATCCACTCGAGAGAGAGAGGGTTACACGGCAGAGCTGAATAATGGGCTTTAATAGGCAAACCAAACAGTTAAATAAAAGATGCACACGGCATGCTAAAACTTAAGGAATGCATATTCAATGCAATGCATTATTAAATACAACGGTGAACATATGGGTGCCTACAATTAATGTATATAAATAGCTGATAAAATTGCTCAGTATTAGAAAGCTAGCGGCAAAAATGACCTCATATGTCAAGCAGACAAGCAGGCAGTTACCATTTTCTTTGTACACCTTACAGATGATAAATTAGTTTTATGGTCTGCATGGGGCCCTTATCACATTACAGCACCAAGTGTTTGATAAAGAAAAAAAATGCCTCAGCTAAAAATCGAACTGAAATTTGGAGTCCCCGTGGACCTCATTTTTTTAACGTAAAGAATTTTAACCAACTTCCTTTTGGAAAGATTTATTGCTCTAAAGAGAAATGTATATCTCTATCCTATGTGCTTTTATTACAACTTCTTCTCTTCCCTTCTTCTTCTTCGGTTTTTTTCTCCCCCTGACATTAGATATAATATGAGTCTGCCATAACGGATTCATTATTGATTGGGGGATTTAGTGGTTACAGCAGAGGGAAGGGGCAAGCAGGACTCCTGGGTTGTGCTTCTGTCTTTTCTACTGACCTTGGGTGAGCTGTTTCAGCTCCCTGAGACTCAGTTTCTCCATCTCCAAAACCGGGGGAAGCAGGTAATGTCTGTGAGGCAAAACTATTCATTGTGCCTGGCAGCCCAGGAGAAAATCTTAACCGTGAGATGGTGGTGAAAAGACTCTGCAGTGAAGATCGTACTCTGGGACGCATCGTGCTGTAGCTCAGAAATTAGTTTCCCCCCTCCCAAACCAAGAAGGATGGAAAGGTCTATTTGCCAAAAAATCCAGCAGTTTTGCCCCTGCTAACGCTCTACTTTTGACTGATCCTTTCCTGCTTTCACCAATCTCTGCTGTGTTGGCACGTGTGGTTCCTTACGGGCATATTTCCTAAGCCTTATATCCCCTTTCCTGGAGGTGAAAGTGTTTCTGAGGCCGTGGGAGGCAGCTGGCAAGCACTCACCCATTGCTGGACTCGCAAGCTGGTGTGTGGGGTCAGGATCCGCCGCCCTACCTGGATGTGCTGGGAGGGCAAACGGCATCGTGTACAGCAGCGTTAAGAGAGAGAAAAACAATTTCACAGCCACCCATGGCTCCTTCTCCTCCTTCTACTTTGGAAATGCTGTTTTCATAGGTGGTCTTCAGAAGATCACAGTTTCCCAGCTTTAACCAGTTATTTCACGGCTCCAAGCTCTGTAGAACAAAAGCTTTTTCTGTTTCCCCACACTTTGTGCCTGGAAGAGACACTCTGAGGTAAAGGCACCGAGGCTTCCTCGGAGGCAACACCAGGAATGTCACCCGGGTTCAAGTCCTGACCTGTGCGGCATCAGTGACGAACCTCATGTAATTTTGGTCATAAGCAAGAAACATTTCCCTATTCTTTTCCCTCCTGAATTGTTGTTCTATCTTATAAGGACATATATGAAATGCAGAATCTGGGTGTTTTGACTGCCACGTGTGTGCACCCAATCTGGGCTTCAGTGACCGCTCTGGCTTATGGTATTCCTGACGTAGAGTCCGGTGAGATGGTGTCACACCGCTCTAACAGGGCTGACTATGGCAGGGATTGTGCCAGGCCAGTAACTGGTTCCCTGATGAAACACTGAGCTGACATTTGGTTAAATACTTTGCAGCGGAGTTTGGTTATTTAGGTGCATCTCTATTTCTTGAGTCTCCTCCCACCAATGTAAATAATTAGCTACTTGTGATGTAGCTTTTAAAGACACTACTTGCTGGGAAAACATGGCTTACATTTAATCACTTGCTGAAATCACTGAGAAGACATTAAGATTTAAGCGTGTGCTTAAAATTAAGCATAGAGTTAAGCACCTTTATGAATTAAATTAACACGTTCTTGCCATGCAATGAAGTTGAAAATACCTTTGAAAGTACCCCTATAAAAATGAGTACAAGTGTATTTCCCCACTGACAAATCTCTACTGAAATGCCATACAATGAAAGAAGAATTTATAGCTGTAAACATGGCTTACAAAGAGGGAGGCAACCTCCAGAATTTAGCAATCACATTTGTTAAGGTTTCTCTAAAGCCTAAACTCCCAATTAACAAGCAAATCATCATCAGACAGTCAGTGAATGGCAAATTCATTCTATTCAACATCTTTTCAGAAGTGGATTTTGTGCACTTATCTCCATGAAAACCCAGCAGGAAAGTTTTCCATGAGAGTGATCCTACATCTGCCTGTTTTTAATGACTGTAATGGCAAGCAATATTCTACAATTACTTTGGCGATCTCATTTCAAGCATGCAAATCATATTATTTAAGAGCCCAGCAAAAGTCATTTATTTCTTGGAACTGCCAGCTAACTTTGGTGGGGTGAGGAAACGCTGCGCTTGGAATTAAAAGCCCTGATGTCTTGTAACCTTCCATGGCGGAGTTGTAAAATTTGTCCAACAAGGTCAGACATGAAATCCTGAAAATGAGTCACAGAGAGTGAGTGAAGGAGAAGGGGGAGGGGGGAACCCCACCACCCTATATTGTTCATTACCAAGTCATCTAGGTGTTCTCTTAGCTTAGATGATGAATGAAGAGTTCATAAACAGTTCATCACATTAGACACCAGCTAACAGCAAAAAACACTGCACACAAAGTCATCCCAGAAAGACATCTGGGAAACGAGATCTTTTCGTTGCCACTGCAAGCATTCTGAAAATCTGATGAATATCTTTTCTGGTTTTGTTGTGGACAAAGCCAGTATTTTTTAATATTCACCCTGGAGCTTTTGAGCGTATATATTGTTGCAGTTTTGCAACCTCATACATCAAGATGCACATAATATCTTATTGTCTGTTTCCTGTTGGTACAACTGTCTGTCTTTACTATTCCCTT
>VXBL01009970.1:16789-29368 GCA_013400195.1 Aramus guarauna
ATTTATTTATTTATTTATTTATTTATTTATTTATTTATTTAGAATGTTTGTTTGCTTGTTTATTAATTTAACCCAAGTAGAGACTCAGTGAAAGGCATGACAAGATATATATGACAAGAATGATGTAACGAGATATAAGATACCATTTCACTTTAGGTTGCCAATTCTATCTAAGCCTGATAAATGCTGAGAAAAAAAAAAAGAATAGCTACTAATAATTGGTTTTTTTACTATATAAACCTCAACACTTTACTTGATGTTCTGTTCCAATTGTCCCCCCTCTGCTCCAGCTCCCAGTTGCTTAAGGAAGCTGTGAGCAGGCCACGGAGGAGAATCCTCTTGCTGCAGTGCTTTATACCACAGCTTTGAAGAGTTGTCACATACGCATGTGTCACAGTCACCTCACTTTACCACAATTACGAGGGAAGAGGTTTTGTGGAATGGTGTTACCACTCTGATTACCAGTTTCACAAGTGACAATTGATTTAAAAATGGCTAAGCAGACTACCGACCAGGATTTCTCAAAGTGGGAGGAGACTTATTCCCTAACAGAAGGTTAAGAAAGATCCTGGGGGGCCTTAGAAACCCATGGGGAAGGTCCTCCTCTGCCATGTGCTTTCCTGAGCCTCATCCTTTCATCCTTTGCCACCAACCTTCCTTCAGAAAATTTTGGAGTGAACAGTCCTTGGTTGATGAGCTGCAGAAATTGTGCTAAGTATGAGGCCAAGGGAGCTAATGTGTGTGGAAGTATTAAAGCTTCACACGGATTCCTTTTCTTCCCTGTTTGATCCATCACTGGTCAAAATGAACAACCTTAGTTCTGTTCTGACTCACAAAGGTATTAAATCAAAATTATTCTGGGACTTTTCTACTAAAGAGTACCAGATTGTTATATCAAATACCTGTTATCTTAACATATTCGAGTTTTGAGCTTCTAGCCTTTGGTTTTAGATCTCCATCCATAAGATATTTTGTCTCCTTATAGCCATTCAAATCAGTGGGGCTTAAGCTCTTTGATATTTTTATAGGTCTGAGACATTTGCTGTTGAATTATATTGCAGAGCTGTTTAGTGTCTGAGTACAAGTGATTAAAATGCTACATTACTTACAGAGCTTTGGTTTTGTATTATTCACCCCCATACTTGAGTCTTCAAGTCTACTTGTCAGGTTAGTCTTCTCAGCTTGGCTACTGTGCTTCAATGATACAGTTTCAGCCAAGTGAATGACCTTGGTTTTGGTTGTATTGAGGGTTACACAGGTTTGGGGAAAAGTGCTGTTCTTTATTATGTATATAATAGTACGCAGGGTTGTTCAGAAACAAATTAAGGACACAGATCTTACCCTCAAGAGTTTATGATTTGAATGGATCTATAACATGATGAATGAACACAATAGAAACAGAAGGAGGAAAGAAAAATATAGGGTCAAGCATCACTAGAAAAATCTGTGTTGTTTCATTGATGAATTACACATACATTTACTGGTTCTATTTCAAGTGTTATGGAGTGTAATTGGTATTGTATGTACATATACATGAAAGATGACCTAGAGATAAGATTTCTAGAAATCAGTTTCAGCTGCTAATGCAGCAAATCTGTTATATGGTGTGTATTTATACACATATATATATAAAATTAAATCCACAAAATCATTACATATTCTTTTGGAAAGATTTAGTCCCCTGAGTGACTGGCATCTGGCATGCTCTCAGCGGCATATCGGACAATCTTGGATGACACTCAATGCAACTGGCTTTTCGAGGAATGAGGATGCCAAGGTTTTAACACAAAAATTACTTCTGCCCAATGTGAATCAATATTTCTGTTCTTTCATTAGTCACTCACATTTTGAGTCCATGACACTTGGTCTGCTTGACCTTATTTATCCCACAATGGAGTTCATGGTAAAGAAAACAATCGACAACCGAACAACATCAATAATTGCAATCCCTGTATCTACCATCCCAGAGATTAATGCCCAAAGTTATGATTTCAGCTATTGCTGTTAACCCATAACTGGCTTTGATTATTAGTTTCATAATTCTTTAACAAACTAAACCAATTATATGTTATTCTCAATTTGAAAGGCTTAGGAAATGCCTTGAAGATCCTAAACACATCCTAGGGAGATGGGAGATCATACTTCTGCAAAGACCTTTTCCCCCTTCTCAGGATATTGCCATTTATCGTCTTCGTACTTTCAAGATGCTTTTTCCAGGACAACACCAACGAAGGGTACCAGGTGAGGAAATACAGCATAACAGGAAAATGGCTGTGGACTGCCATGGGGTTAAGGTGGCTGGAGCATGACAGGAAAGGGACAAGGTGTGTGAGCGTGTGAAAGAGCATGATAAGATGGGATTTTTGACTCAACAGCCAGAGCAAGTTCATACAAGAACTAGGAAAATGAGCACTTAAAGGGGTACAAATTTTACATTTATAATATATTTTCTTCTACTATTGTTTTTTTCCTCAGGCTGTCATTAATGACTCTAGGCTCAAAATAAGTCTGTACTAGAATCAGTCACTGGGGTGGGAGATGAATACATTCTGCACACACAAACTTTTGACAGAACTTTATCATATATAATGCAGCCCTCTTCCCTGCCTGATGGTATTTGCTGAAATTTTCTAGATTCACTTCTGCCAACTATGTAGATGAATAACCGTATATAAATCCATACTTAAAATCTCCCCATAAACAATGTTGATGTTGCTGAGTGTTAAATTACATCTAAGGCATTTTTACATGTCTCCGCTGCAGACAAAGACGTGGTTGGAAGTTCTGTGACTCTGGGCTAGCTTGAAAGTGGCTGTCAGACACAACCGTCATGTAGCCATTCTAGTTTAAAGTTTGGTTTGGGCTGTAAACCCTGCCAGAGAAGGGAAAAGGGGTGAAATAAATACTGCGACTGTAGTGCCACTGAGCTCTGACATGCAGAGCTACATGGGCAGCTAAATCAAAACTAACTCAAGGTGGCTAGATGAGTTATAGTTGGACTTTTGACTGCAGTAAAATAATTTTCATTGGGAACATATCTAAAGTAAGGAAAGATGAAGTATGAATAGAAGTATCTAGTCTGAGCAGAAGGTAGGTATGAAGACTTTACGGAGCAATTATTGTTGAAATGAATATACAAAATATGAATATACAAATGTACAAACCAGTCCAGAAACAAAGATCTAAAGTAAGTTTTTCTGATCTCTTATCTTTTTTTTTTTTTTNCAAGTGGAAAATCTAAGGTGAGAAACCTGAGCTGCATTTCCCTGAGTATGGTGTGCTCATGTTTGGTCTCTGCCTGCCTGCCTATCTAGCTCTCACTCTAATCATGTAAAGCCACAAAACGAACTAATAGCAGCTTTCCCAGATGAAAACAAGTGTATTATCTTTTTATATTTTCTGAAGCAGGCCAGCATTTCATCATTTCCCTGCGTTCAGTTGTTATGTTAGATTGTTTAATGTAATAGAATGACATGACACTGGTACACCAGATACATCAGAATTATGAACACTGGAAAGAGACAGTGATAAAGTGTTTTGAGATACACGCAATCCTGATAGTGCTCTAAGTTTCTGCAATTGATTAAAGACATTTCCCCTGTGCCACCTCATTATTACACATCAAAGGGGAAAAACAAGGGCAAGCTGGATAGTGAAAAAAAAAGAAAAATATGTTGTTCTAGCCATACAGCAGAAATCCCCCAGATACGTTAAATTAATTTGTATATACAAGTATAAGTAAGTACGAGAGAGACTAAAATAGGTTTGGAGGGCAAAAACCTGAATGTTGGTTGTCTTGCTGACTGACACATCTGCAAGATAGTTTATGGGAAAACAAGTAGGAAAATGACAAACTGAGAATTGCTGTAGCAATCAAAGAGATCTCCAGTAGCTGCAAAAATGACAGAGAAGTTGATCATCCAAGATGACTGTTAGGGTAGACTGAGTCCTGGTGTTGGGCTGGCATCAAAAATAAGCTTCTCCACAATTTGAAGGTGCTCAGGTATAACACTAACATTCACTGGCAATTAAGATCAGATTAGCTGGGACCTTTGGCACTCAGTTTATTTCTAGATTTCTAGAAGAAAAAAAGGAAAGTTCAGAAGTTCTATTCATCTGTGGGTATGTGAATCCATGAGACACTCCAAACACTTTTAAAAAAAGTATTCATTATATTCCATTAATAGACAGTCATGAACTAATGAGTTTCCAGGTATGGAAGAGCTTTGAGCTGGCCTGAGAATGAATGGTGTTGTTCTGAGCTCATGCCAAGTATCTCCAAACTTTAACTGGTTGGATTGTAATAGAAATTGAGAAAATCTGTGGAGACCATGAGGATAAAATGAAGGCTAGTTTATTGACTGGTCCAATGAAATACCTTAGTGTTTATTCAAGGAGGTGCAAGGAGATGCCAGAGAAATTCAGAGTACAGGTGTGATAAGTACAAGAAAAAATGCTCAGCACGGTACATTTTGTTGCCAGTAACTTGTGACTTTCTTACAGTCTAAATTCACAAAGTATAAGAAGAGTTATAAACCTCATTGTACAGATGATGAACAATGAGGGAAAGAAGCAAAGAAACAAGATTACAGGAGGAATCAGAGCTAATTATCTGAGGACTGAACCTGCATAATTTGGGGTTCAGACCCATGTTTTAACAGTCAAGTAGTTTCTTTCCTTTCTCTCTTATGATATTCTATATCCCATAACACTTCTTCCCCTCTGAAAGGGGATGCTTATCCATAACCAAGTAAATCTTTCAATGAAAACCAATGAGAAGCATGTAAATCTGATGCCATTTATGCCGTTGTGAGGAAGACCTAAAAAGGATTGATGCAACTGAACACAGATCTGCATAGTTTGCATTGAAATTCCTACCAACTATTTGATGGCCTTCATGGACAGAAACTAGTCTTCAAGCTTCTACTATTTGGTCCTAACTGAAATGTTTTCTCTGCAGGAAGTCAAAACAAGCTCACATCCGAAGGTAAACTACTTATCAGACACAGACATTTCCGAACACAGTGAAAGCCCTCAGGTCAAGCAGTCTTATGGAAAAATGTGCAACTGCTCCCCCTTCTAGTCATGCTTGGGGACTAGCAGGGGAAAGTCTGCCTGCAGAACTATTCATCTGTCACTTTTCCCCATCATTTAACTCACTTTTACAGAAAGAAAAAAAAAAATTTTTTTTTTACAAGTCTTTGGAGTCTCAAAACTTTTCTTCCATTTTCAAGCCATTATTTTTTTCTTAGTGGTGACTCATTCAGGTCGTATGTTTTAGCTGAAGTTCTTGTTCAAGCTCGCAAACATCACAGCCATGGAAAGTGTTTTTAATAAAAGAATCTGTGTGACTTGTCTTAATGACACATCCTCCCTCCCTCTCCAGGGGAAGAGTATGAAGACACCTACCTAAAAGATCTAGCTACAAAAGACCCTAGAGTCTGTATCAGAC
The DNA here is from genome assembly GCA_013400195.1 of Aramus guarauna. Taxonomy (NCBI): domain Eukaryota; kingdom Metazoa; phylum Chordata; class Aves; order Gruiformes; family Aramidae; genus Aramus; species Aramus guarauna. Next base: position 22,242 of record VXBL01009970.1, read on the forward strand.
TGCACTGTCAAAAGAATTTCCAGGTACTCCAATATATATTAAAAAAAGTCTTAGAAAGTAAGTTATTAATGCTACTGAATGTCCTTCATAATAAGGCAGGACAAGACCTGAAATTACACTTTGTTCATGAGTCATGCTCAATAAAGACAGGTCATTGCAAGTGCCAACTCAAGAAAATTATTTTCCCAATCATAATCAGATAAGCCCTGAGAAATAAGAGTAGATTCATACCGTGTTTGCAGAAATAGCCAATGGGGAGCCTCCTGTCTAATGGCAAGACCCTTACTGACGTCAGTGAGAGCATGATAGAGCCCAGAATGCAGCAGATGAGGCATTAGGGATACACAAATACCAAACAAAAATACCACAGGCATTTTGCTCTTCAGCAGTAATAACAAATGTCAACAGTCAAGTGCTGCTTCTTCGGTATGAAGCTGTGATACCCAGCCAGTGGGTAATCTCTCAAGACTTCCCAGTAGCCATTTATAGCTTTCTGATAAGGTAGAGGATTCCTTTTGTTAGCTTGCCCCAGCCTCTCCGAAACAGCAGTTTTACTTGTGGAAGCAAAAATATGGGTAGAGGTCAATCACTGATTTCATGTCAAGGTAGGTACAGACACTGGGATACTGATAAGGGATTATGAGCATCTTGCTTTAGTTGTCATCTTTGCAATATGCTATTTACGGCAATTGAAAATATATTCACACAAATGCTTAGACATTGTGTGAGCTACATCTGAATTAACCCCGTGTCAGTAGAACCTCAGATTATCAGACTCGGGAAAAGATACTGGCCTAAGGAAGGGATCCTACCAAGTTAAGTAGCAGGGTTTTGGTGCTCATCTTTTTGATAGACCACCATCCACCCCTGGCCAAAATAATTTCCTTGTTCTGCATAAGATCAGCAGTTGTAAATCCTCTTCTAGAAGTATGTTCTTCAGTCTGTCTTTCAAGTACATGAAGACGAAAAGATAGGAGGAAACACCAGCATGGCAGAGATATCAGAAGGGATATGTGGCCACACTTCTGCTGATATAGTTCACCTTTCAGTGTTTTGGTTCTATCCCAATCTTTGCTGGTAGTTTCAGTGAAGCTGTAGAGTTTTGTATGGGGATGTCTGAGGTGTAAGCATATTTTTCTTTCAGCTGGTGATGATGTGGGAGTGGTAACACTCAGACAGTGGTAATAATTCAAATTACAGTAGAAAGGTTTTCCAGAGCTTTTCTGGCTAGAGCCTGGCTTCTCAGAACTGTTTGGGAGACTGAGTACCACTGATTACTTAAAGCTTTGTGAAATCTGAACAAGTCCTTCTGAAAATTTGGGTCTTACTTTCACTTTGCCTAAATTCACCATCCGTGAAGCAGAAATAATGATGCTGTGAAAATAAACACAATAAAGACTGTGACAAGCTCAGTGCTGTAAGAATAAAGACCCTTTCTAAATACCTCTGAGAGAGTTCCATGTCCAGTGCCTTAACCATCAATCGAGGCCTGAGTTAACCACCCTTCCTTCCAGTTTTGAAGTCTAGCAATTTCACTGCATGAAGCTAGACTCTTGGCAGCCCCACAGAGATTTTCCTCTCACTTTCTGGTGCTGTTTTATTCTATGAATTGTTTGCACTTCAGGAACAGGAGGATGAATTGGTCTCTACGGAGCGTTGATGCCATTTCAGACTGAATAGGCTGGGGGACAGCTAACCCACATGACAGAATAAAATACAAAGAAGGCTTTATTAGTGTTCCTCTCCCCTTTTAACCTTTTAAATGCCTCTTTGTGAGGAACCTATTGTCTGCTCTTTGAAATTAAATCAGAGACGAGGAGAGGCCAGTGTAAATTCTAGCAGGTGGAAGGGTCACAAAACAACCAGTTTTAGCTATGCAAACTTTATTCGTATTGGGAACATAGGCTTGGGAATTCACTTTTGCTCTTCAGCTTACTGCTTGTAAGTTGAACAACAGAGCCTTGTCTTTATACAGATGGGTATGGGTGATGGCAGAACTGTTTGTGCTATAGTCTGGCAGGGCAGTTCATGTTGTATCCCACACATATGGAGGATATTTTGCATTCATAGCTTATTTCAGTTTTACCAGTTCTATTTCCTGCTTTAGATTCCTACCCCTCATATTTGTGAAAGTCAGTTCTTGAATCTCTGGCAATGCAAAATGCCCAGTCTTCCTTGTTACCTTAAAAATTGCCCGTATTTCTGCCTTTTGTAACACGTTCATCTTTCTGCCTCAGGCTTCTTACCACTGAAGTTTCAGAGAACCAGGCACGTCCTGTCTGGAGAGGAAAAGACTAAAGGGAGTCATGATGAATGTCCATAAACACATAAAGGCATGTCCCTGAAAAAGGAGAGGAACCAATTATCCTCATTAGTCAGTGAGAACAAAAAAAAAAAAAGGAGTGATAGGTTCTGGATGAAGCACTGAATATTTAGGTTGACTGTTATGGAAAACTTCATAACTATTAGTACATTTAAGGCAATGAAGCAATTCACCCAAGGGAGGTAGTCAGATCACCTTCATTGGAGATAGTCAAGGGAAGGTTTGACACTCATCCATCAGAGAAGTGTTAGAGATAATTAAATCAGTCTTGCCCCAGGCAAAAGGATGGACTAGATAATTCACTAGTGCTCCTGTTCAACCCAGCAGATTCTACATTTTTCCTTCTTAATTGGAAAGATATATATGCGTGTGCATGTGTGCGTGTGCATGTGTATCTGTGTAAGAAATTGGCATACATTTTTGCATGTGTGTTTGTGTGTACCTCAATTCCTGTCAATCTATTTTACCCATGGAATGGCCAAAGGATCTGTATTAAGAAATGACACTGCTTTCCTTAGCTGTATTCTCCCCCTTTTGAAACGTTTACTGTAAGTAGCCTCAGCAGTTTTTCAGTTGCCTGTATGCAGCATTGTGAAGACTAGGTATTAGTGGCTGCTAGTCTTAATTTTTGCACTTGATTGGATTTGTTTTGCTAAAATGTATCCCTAAAAATGCACATCTACACAAGAAGAGTAGTCTCCTTGCCTCCCTGACTACTCAGTGCCACCTTCAGACTAGACAAGCAGCTCCAGACGTTGCTTTTATCCCATTCCTAGGATGAGTTAAAAATCAATGTGTCTCTGGATTTGCCTGTCTCTTTCCGCTGGCTTTATAGGGAGCCCAGATATCTCTACATTATTAGATATCTAAAGACAAGACTAGACATTTAAAATGAAGCATCGTGAGTTCTGCCCCTTGCAGCCCTACACAGTCTGTTTTCCCATGCCTTTTTTTTCCCTGGTGATAAAGCAGGGTAATGGAAATGGCAAGGTACCTAGTGTGCTGTTCATGTTGCCTATTACAATTATCATGATTGTCTCGGTGTAACTTTGTGCTTCTCCATCTGTTTGCAGCCTCCATCTGTTGTCTTTCCTCTTACAGTCAGGTAAGTCTTAAGACTCAGATAAACCTAAGAGTGAGGTTGTAAGTCGTCTGCAGCAACACCCACCTATTTTCCGTTCCAGGTTTGCACTGCCTACTGCAGTAAGACTGTGATGCTTGACCATGGCCTAGATATGCTACTGCAAGGCAGGTGATGATAACAGCAGTAACAGTAGAGTTCTTTGATCTCGCAGTCCAAGTTCCAAGAAATGCTGCTATGACATAAATCATACACTATCTCATTTTGATTGCTGATAATCACAGGGCACTACAAGGACATCTTGGAGAGTAAGTTTACAAAGGGCTTTGAAATCTGTTGCATGGGCAAAGAATATTTTTTACATTCATACACTGGGACAAATCCTTAGCAGTGGCAAACACCATCACTTTATTCGGCAGCTCAGACTGAGCACCTCATATTGTGGCTAAGACTGCAATGTAAGAGTTAATTCCTTTGTTAAATATGCAAGCTGAGACTAATGCTGCTTGAAGAGTCTGCTCTGAAAGGCAATTAAAACCATGCAAAATGAAACTTTACGGACAACACAGGAAGGAGACTGCTACCTCCTTTACCTTGATCTTTAGAACCGTTGTAATACCTACCACACAGGGAGAACTACGTGGTCTTTGAAAGCAAGGGCCCTTTTTCAGGGTCTGTGCAGGCAGCAAGGAAGATCACTGTCTGGTTTTGCAGCTTGGAGGGAGACCAAATGAAAACTAATTGTACATAATAAATCAGATCTGAATGGGGTCAGCAGCAAATAGACAGATGGAGAAAGATTTTCTGCCCTTCCATCCAGTTACTGTTACCCAGTGTGTCACTAACACCCTCCCTCTAGGGCAGCAGCCTTCCCAAATTCTCTGACACTCTAAGGCCACCATAACACTGTAGATAAGATAATTAAAGCTTTTCTTTTAGCCAGTGAAGTCCCTTACTTCATGACTTGCTTTTACAGTTATGTTCAACTCCTAGAGCTGAGCGTAGACCTGGTTTAGCTGAGTAACAGTAATAGATGAAGATGCTGGTTCTTTATTTTTCTTCTAAAGTATCCTCAGGGTATGTTATGCAATGACAAAGCTTGTCCAAACTTACTAGACTGAGTGAAAACCTTTATTCTTCACAGCCTGCAAGAGCAGACTAGACTAGACTAGACTGTTTCCATTGGAAGGGACTTACAATGATCATCTAGTCCAATTGCATGGAAGTCATAGCAAGATATATTGGAACCCACACAACCATGTGTCAATTTGTCCCATGACCTGCTGACATCACAGATGCACCTAGCTACTACTGCAACCATCAGCGTTTTATAAAAACATGGAAGAAACCATTGTGTGAGCATAATCCTGCATCTGGTTGCTCCCATTGGCTTCCAAAGCAAAACAAGACCAGTCTCCTCCCTTCCCCAATGCACGTACAAGTGGGGACAGTGTCTTTGTAAAGCAGTATTTCCAACTAGAGCAAGAAGTTGAAATGTGGTCCTCCCACTGTGCTACAACACAGGTTACCCGGGGTAAGCAGACTCCTGTCCTCTTGGATTAGATGCACTGCATTACACGCTTGCAGGTTGTATGCTTCCCGCATGAAGAAGAATCCAATCCCAAGTCTCTGAGACGGGCTATTGAATGTACCATAACAGGAATCAGCACTAAATGAGTGAGAAATGTAAGAAATTGTTAGGATGCATCCTCTGATTTTCCAAGCTATTTCACTTTTATGATAATATGCTCTTTCAGTGATAAGCAACCCCCCGCCTCCCCTCCCCCCCAAAAAAAAACCAAACCCTGATGCTAACGATGTTACTCGAAATGGAGACTGTTAATATGCCTAGTTAGGAAACAGAACATAACTTTTCTTTTATTGGGGCTATCATCTTGCAAATACTTAAGCATGTGCTTAACTTTAAACCTGTGAGGCCTTTTTGAAGACAATGGAGCTATTTACATACTTCAGCACATTGCTTAGTCTTCATAGGATTAGCGCTGACAATAGCAGCCCTAACTTCCTGAGAGTGTAGTTTCCTAGTTTTGCATAACAATAATGGTAAGTTTCTGTCTGATGTGATTTACACAACCCATCATTTGCCTTTGTCTGTGAAGCTATAAATCAATGTGTATTTTTTTTCCAGACTGATCTTCAGACTGATTCTCTGGGCTGTAACTGTGATTATGCCTGTTCCCTCTGTTTTCCCTCCAGGTTTTCTTGGGTGGCTTCCACCAGCAAAACACTTCTCATCTAATTGGGACAATGAACTTTATCTTTTTTTTTTTTTNNNTTGGGACAATAAATTTTTTTTTTTTTTTTTTTTTTTTTTTTTTTCCCTCCATGCCAAACTTTCTTTAATGATCTCTCTTATAGTCAGAGTCTGCAATTTCCTTTAATTACTTGAAACCATCTAAAATAAACAATTTTAAACCAACAGAACAAAGAGCCATTTGTTTTGCTGGTGCCCTCTCCGCATTATCCTTGCATTCTTATTGCTAATGGTACTGAGAGATTTAACTTCATCCTATAGGCAGTGACCTACTCTCCAGTTTCATTTTAATTTTTCATATCCCCCTCCCCCCATTTTGGCTAGCAGTCCCCCAGGTTACACATTACATCAAAGTATACATCATTTGCTCTTATTTCTTTCTTCATGCTGCCTCTAGGCTAGGAAATTTGCAGAATGCTGCTGTTGCTGCTGAGAACTCGCCATTTTCCTTTAGTCAAATGTTTTTTTAACTTGAAAATGTCAATACAGAGATAAGTCATAAGATCAACTCATAAATATTCACAGGCTGCTTCTTTTGTTTTGTTTTGTTCCTCTCCCCAAGTCACAGTGTTATCCAGAGTAGTGCTTTACTGGATACTTTGCACATATTCCTGAGTAGTCTTTCTCTCATTAGTGCTTAAAGAAGTACCAAGAGTTAAATTTTTCATTAGCAATTCTTGTGCAGTGTAATATCCTGCATGTATTAGATACACAGAGATATTTCCCTTATGGAAAAATCCTATAGGGCTTCATAGAAAATTACAAACTTTCTCATATAATTTTTTAAACCACCTTGCAAAATCAAACATACAATGAAATATACTTCTATGAGATGGTTCAAAGAAACCTGTGGAGAAGAAATAACTCTCTAATAAATCCTTTAGGTTTTTGGAGTAATTTCTATAACCCTTTTAAATTTCTTTAGAGCTCTGCCAATTCCACCCCTCTGCACGTCCGTAGGCTCCTTTGAAAAGGGCACAGAGACAGGGCCAAAAACCTGCTCTGTCATTTCTTTCTATGGATTTATATAAAATAAGTTTTTCCTGCTTCCTCCAATACACCAATGGCTTGCTGTAAACTCACCATTGCTCTCCTGGCAGTTGTTTTGTTTAGTAGATTTGCTTAAAACAAATTATGTCTGCTTCTTGTACACTCAGCTGCTCCATCCTTTGGTGGTGGAAGTCACCACAGATCCACCAAATTACAGACATCTACCACCACAGTTTTGGCCCTCTGGCATTTGCCCTCAGTGACCACATACATCTGGAGCCTTACGTCCCAGCCTTCACTGTGGGAGCACTCCCGTGCTTAAACCACGGCGCACAAGGATATATCAAGCTGAGTCAGAACCAGGGCAGATGAGGGTCAGAAATGGAAGGATTAGGTCCTCAACAGTGTAAAGAAGTGAAGAACCAAAAGCTTTAACGCATTTTCTCACAAACAGCTGA
>VXBL01009970.1:38684-79516 GCA_013400195.1 Aramus guarauna
AGAAAAAAAAAAAGAAAAAAGAATTGACAGGTTGACAAAAACCCAACTTGGCGATGCCCACTGCACTGAGATAAATGCTATTCATGCTCTGCAAAGACAAGGACAGCTTCTCATGCCCTTTCTCCCGTTCCAGTAGGCACCTATTATACAACGAATAAAAGCAGCACAAAACACCTGTATACTGCTTGCTGTACTCTGCTAGTTCAGCTGCTCCAGGAACAATGTTGTTGGGGTTTTTTTGTTTGCTTGCTTTTCTTCTTTGCGTTTCTTTAGGAGATACACATACAAATATCAGAGCAACTGATATTTCAAAAACTTAAGGTTTAACTTTCTNCTTACCAACAAACTGGAACAGAGAGATGAATCCCACAGAGACCGTGTGTAACAGATAAAAGGAGCACAATCCTAGGGCGGCAGCTGTGGGCTTTCTTACACATGGGGCATTAAAGACCCATCAAAAATGGTGCTTAATGGTCTATGGTGCTGGTTTGACCCAAATTTTTATTTGCTTTTGACAAAACATAAAAGTAAAGACATGAAGGTTGTAGGGTGAATTCTACTCTTGACTAAGGAGATGTAAATCCATTGACTTCCAGCCTATTTCTCCTCCTTCAGACCATTACAATTAAGAGCAGAAGAGAATCATAGAGATTTATATTCAGGAGGGAGGTCGCAATTTTTAGCACTTATATTCTGAGGGGGAGATTTCCTGCAGTAATGGGAGACATGAGGCATTCAGCGCTCACTGACCTTCGCTAGAAGTTGGGTATCTAACCACTCTTCTGCATTTGAACCTCCCCCTTCCCCCAGGGTGATTGATGGTGAGCTGGATAACTAAATTCATGCCTGAATTTCTGACTCTGCCACAGACCTGTTCTATGACCTTCAGCAAGTCACTTCATCTCCACAACCCATATTTTCTGTTTTGCAAAATTGAGGTTGCCAGGCTTGTCTCACTATGGGCCAGCATCACCACAGATCTGTGCTGGTGAGCAGCAGTTCCCACTGATCATCTCACTGGCTTTAGTGGGACACAACTTTCTATGGCCACATCATGGGCCCAGACACTGACGGATGTTCAGTCTGGCTGTCTGGTTTTTTGGTGCTGCCAGCTTGGTTATTTCCAGGTTTGTACAATTGCTTCAAGTCTTTCATCTTATAATACCTTATTATAATACCTTACCTTGTATTATTATTATTATTTAAGTATCTAGTACTGCACATCATGACTGTTAGATCTAATAGATGTGCATTTGCAGCTGAGGTATTTGCAAGCCTCCTCTAGAGAGCCTGAAGGAAGCTTGGAGACTGTGGTGAGCCTCCTTCAAAGAGTTAATTTTGCAGGAAATATAGTTTGCAAGAATTCAGGTTATTTTTTTATTTTTGCCAGGCAGGATGTTTTCTCTCCCTCCTCCCTCTTTCCTCCCCCGTCTCCCCCCTCTCCTTTTCCTCCAACCCTGATTCATACGGAGCTGAGAAAAGAGACAGCTGGGAAGAATTTGAGCAGAGAGGTAGGATATGTATCTGAAAGTAATTTGAATAGTTTGTGAACCATGGTGTCCATTGGTTTGTAACACCTGGCTGTGTCAGCTGTGTCAGGTTATGTCATGTTGTGGAGCTTGGTTTGACTGATGCAGCTGGATGGGACCAGGCTCAAGCTGACATTGCAACAACCCAGGAAAACTGAGGAGACAATTTACTGTGAGTGTGCCTGAAAAACTAGGAACTCTTTGCGAATCCAAACCAGCAAAGATTTCTGGCTTAGCCTGAGTTAAAAGGGAAGCAGCAGCACACTGGCAATCTCTGTGCATTCAGGACCAGTTGCAGAGGGCATTGCCAGGCACTCTTGCTGGTGTAGAGCTGTGTTTTACCCCTTGGTCAACACCACAGACCCTCTTGAGAAGATCCTGGTAACGGGGATGACAACCTTGCCCCAAAGCAGCAAGGTTTCATTAAAGCGGTTCCCCCATTTCTGTTGTGTGTGGGGTTTTGGTTTGGTTTTTGGAGGGTTTTTTGTTGTGGTTTTTTTTTTGTTTTGTTTTTGGTTTTTTTGTTTGTTTGTTTTTTTCAGCAGCAGTTGACATCTGATATTAGAAGAAATTGAATTTCTGTACAGAAGAAAAGAATATGTCCAATAGGCAGCACCTAAAAATAAATAAATAAATGTGGGAGTTATCTACTCCGTATAGCAGACCCCATTTTCATGAAGACCTATGTTTCTAACAGAAAGGAACACTTAATACTTTTTATTTACACTTGAGTAACATCCAGAATCCCCCATCATGACATCAAAAGTTTAAACCTGATTTGAAGCCCCTGTTGTAGGAACCAGGGTGTTTCTCTCAGGGAAATGATGTGTTTACTGGTCTTGACTCAGATTCAGTAAAGTTTGCTGGAAAGACTATTACTTGTCAAAGAAAAGACAGAGTGCTCTAAACGTGTCATTTCCTATTTTGCTGTAATAGAAGGGGTGTTGAAAGGGTGGCGAGAAAGAGATCGACAAAGCCCCTCTGCATAGCGATGTCTCCATTTCCCCATCTGCAAAATGCCAGATGAATAGTACCATGCAGATAAGAGAGAAAATCATCAAGTTCAGTGTGTTTGCTAGCAAGCCTGACTCCACTAAGTTCAGTGAAATTATCCTTCTCTACAGCAAAGCAGTATGTAATTCAAACATACCCCCCAAAGCAAGCACAGAATTGAGGAGCAGTAAATACCTCATAATAGAAACCTGCCATATATTCATACAAAACAGACTGCAGACCAGGCTGTCACTCATTTCCTCTTTAGATATACAACATACCTGGAAATGCACAAAAAAAGAAAGGAATAGAGAATACTTTAGCTATTTATAGCCATCTTTAAACCCTTGGTCATTAGAGCATTGAGAGAAAGGGAGGGAACAATAGTAAAATATTTTTGCAATGCAAATTTATATTTTTAGTATGCTTTTTCCATAAACAAAATAGATTTCCTTTTCCTATTACTGTTAATAATAATTTTAATAGCCTGACCCTAGCAGAAACACAGCACTTCATAGAAAAAGACCTTCTAGAGTTAAGTAACTCGTGTAAAATCAATATATCTACAGTTATTCTTCTATAAATTGGTATATATACTTGATGTATATGTATGTATCTACCTTTAGATCTATGCTTCTTTTAAGAAGAAAAGAGTGTTTTCATTTGTAAATGCCTTTTGCCCATGCAGAGTCTCCAAGGATAAAGATTTTAGCATCTGTAGGTAAATCTGATTCCATTATCATGTGCCCTTCAGTTCTGAGTCAATCTTCCTGATAATCTCTCTAAAGCTGCCAGTTCCTCTTCGTGAGGCAAAGCAAAGACGAGAGCATTCAGGCAGGCTGTGGATGAAGCCAAATCATGAAGAAAGATTAAGAAGATGTTTCTCTTGCCAGGATATGGCTCTGATTGAGCAAATTGCTTAAGCATGTGCTTAACTTCAAATACATCAGATATCCCTTTGCGCTTAACTATGCACCAGCTTAAAGTTAAGCACATTTTCAAGTGTCTTTATGAAAGGTACATGAAAGGGGAGGGACAGCACTGATGTCTAGTTGAGACAGACATTCCTAATGAGCCATTAGATCTCAACTAGCACTGGAAACTTTTTCCTTCCTGTGAAGCTTAAGGATTTATGCAAAGATTTTTTTTTTTTTTCCCTTAGTAATTAATTCAGACCCCAACAGCGTGAAGATGGAAAGAAAAGGACCCTATTAAGACTTGATATTAAGTTAATAGCAGGTGACAGTGACTTCATCAAAAACCCTGTGCAAAACATCAAGTAGATGGAAATTTCAGTTCTGGTACATTACTCAGCTGAGTATCATCAGACCTGCTTATCAGGGTCACAAAGATTATTTGTACATTATAAAAAGGAACTGTCCATCAAAGTCAGTTAAAAAAAAAAAAAAAAAAAAAAAAAAAAAAAAAAAAAAAAAAGTTTTTTTCATTTCTTTAAAAATACTGATANAAGATGCTGTCTTCCATTTCAGATTCATACAATCAGACCCAACTAGGGGATGATCAAACCAAACCAGTGGATGTTTTCCTAATCCCACTAATGAAACTAACCTTCCTTTCAGGGTTCACATCCATTAAAGGACGCCTCTTGGGTGTGGGGTTCAGATACTGAATGCTGAGCATCTCACCTGCTTATGTATGCTTGCAGTAAAGGAAAATTGAGCAGCTGGGAGAAAGCATTGCCAAGTATCCTGAGAAGAAATATAAAGTGCTCAAGCAGATATCAAAAGCAGAAAGGAAATTTGTCTTTACTCTGACATATTCAGTCTTTAGGAGTGACTGGTAAAGGCAGTGACTCAGAATTAAACACTGGTTACTTTTAATTTCTCGTATGTAAAGGGGACTCCTTAATGTTGTTAGTTGTAACTGACAACACTTTAAGGCCTGCATTTGATAATTTCCAGCTGCTCTGCAAGCATAGCTGTTGTGCAGTCAGTCCTCGCTGCCTCAGTAAGTCTGGCGGCTCCGAGCGCTCTGCTCCCCGGAGACGTACACCCATGCTCAGCCCAGCGCCCACCTCTGCTCCTCCCTGCCTCTTCTGGGCAAGACACAAGCCACTTTGAAGAGCTTGGCTTAGCCTGTTCTCGGCCCGTGCGCTGAGCACGCTGTCTCTGGCAAACCTGGATCTGGGTCCATGACGGTACATCTCCCCAAGCAACTCGTCTCTGTGCGGGGTGTCCCCAGACCAGCTCCAAATGTGCTGGTACAGCAGTGTGGTGGCAGCAGGAGCAGTGCTGCACCTCGCACCGATTTACACCTCCTGAGCACTGCCTGGGCATGACACCAGGTTATTACTGCAACACTGCCTCACTTAGGGAGAGCCTGGGTAATCTTCACGTATTGGTGCATTGTCCTGTGTAGACACAACCATCCTACCCAGACTGTTTTGGAAGGAGTGCACCCAAAAAGAAATGCACCCAAGTCTAGGAAACATTTTTCCTTAAGGCACCAAGTCATGCAAGCATCATATTTTGTAATATTTGACTTTTTGTTACTTTTGTTCCTTTTCGTCCTGTGCAACTTATCTATTGTCATCTCACAGAATCTCTAGCAATTTTCTGACCTTCCTTTTTATTTTGTGATTTCAAAAACAATTCAGCATTGAGAATGCTGAATAAGTTGAGAATATTAATTATTGGGGAAGGATGAGTTTCATCTGTGTTTGTGTGTCCCCTCACACTACAAAGTCCTGTGCACGTGCTTGGAGTCCTGGATACTCCCATATTAGCACTCTGTCTTAATAGTTGTCATTTTTTATAGCTTCACATGTTATACCTTCTTCCAGTTCTTGAAGATTGACTATTGTTGAAAGACATTAGGCCTGATGGACTTTCTGGGCTGATATCTGCTAAGGCTGTTCCCATATTTTGACCTCTATGTGTGCCATATTGCACAATGAACACACAAAAAAAAGTTGTAGGGCTCTCTTAAATATGGTGTATCTTTATCTCTATCTTGCTTCTGCCCTTCTGTGTCACACAGAAGCCAATAGGACAGTTCTGATTAATACAGTAATTATGTGGTTATTAAAAACAGTAATCATGCAGGAATTATCCAGTGCTGTAAAAATCCCATAGACGGAAAATATATGAACATTTTTAAATTGAGCATTACAATTGTCTGCATATGCAAGAAGCAAAATGACACATAAAGAATTTTTAAGATCCCAAGGAAGCGCTCTGAACATGTTAAGAGCAAATGGTCTCCTCAATCAGGATGGAAGTTAGCACTGTGCAAGGAGCCAGATCCTGATTCGTCCTCTTGAAGGATGTTAGTGGCTAAACAGTAGCTATTAATGAAGAGCACCAATTTATAGCACATGTGTTGGATAGACTTGCACAAAATTGGGGCCATCTGAGGAGTTTATTCATCCTTGCATAGCTCCTTCATTTCCAATTTCTGAGCCTGTTTTAATTTGTTATCAAAGTAATCGCTCGCTCCAGCTGGAGTCAGCAGTGTGTTTTGTTGTCTATGGGCCTGGCAGACTGTTCACTTTGAATAGCATTCTGTAAAGATCACCTGTTCTGCATCTGTGATGGTTTTCCAGGTGCCAGGAGGTACTGTTTTCAGATGAGAAACAGCGAAAGGAATATGCAGACAATGCGGTTCTGCAGCTTTTCAGATCTGCATGGGTTTCATCAGCCACAAGCAACAGACAAAGGGAAAAAGGAAACAACCATGGCAAGTTAAGAAATGTAACAATGCAGCAAAATAATCTAGTTGCTCCTGAACAACGAGGTAGTGTTAACTCAGCCATTTCTCAGATAGCCTGAGTTCTGAAAGGAGCGACATGATCTCTATTGCCATATATTTAAATATGTATGAATTTCACACACTTCTACATAATTATAGATATTTGCATGCATGAAATACCTGTGCAAAACAACCTGTTTACTAGTTAGTTTTGGATTTAATTTAGGTCTAGCACAACTTCAATTATAGATCATTGGAGTGAGAGTCTATGAATAGCTTCAAAATAGAGAAAAGAAATACTATGCATGATCTTGCACAGGCTAGACGCTGAAAGTTATGCTGTAGGGGACCTCAATCTAAAGATTGCCATCAACTTCGAACTGAGGGAGAGAATGACTCCCAGTCCTCAAGGGAGGAGGGATGTCACCCCCCCTCCAAAGTAGATGTCCTGGTTTCAGCAGATATAGTTAATTTTCTTCCTAGTAGCTGGTATAGTGCTGTGTTTTGGATTTAGCATGAGAATAATGTTGATAACACCCTGATGGTTTTAGTTGTTGCTAGGTAGGTGTAGTGTCTACACTAAGTCAAGGACTTTTCAGCTTCTCACTGTGCCCTGCCAGGTGCACAAGAAGCTGGGAGAGCACAGCCAGGACAGCTGACCCAGCCTGGCCAAAGGGACATTACCCGCTGTATAACACCGTGCTCTGTGTATAACGGGGGGAAGCTAGCTGGGAGGCGGAATGGCTGTTCAGAAGCAAACTGGGCATCGAGTTGTTTTTTTCCGCGTGTGGTGAGCAGTTACATTTATGCATCACTTGTATTATTATTATCGTCATCATCATCATCATCATCATCACCTTCATCATTACTATTGTTGATGGTCTTGTTGTTTTTATTGTTATTGTTTGTTGTTGTAGTTGTCATCATCGTTGTTGTTGTTATTATCTTCTTCTTGTGTCATCCTTTTATACTGTCTTTATCTCAACGCAATTTTTTTTTCCATTCTCCTCCCCATCCCCTTGCCTGGGGAAGGGTGAGAGAGTGGCTGCGTGGTGCTTAGTTACTGGCTGGGGTTAAACCACAACAGTAGAGAAGTGATTTTCAGTGGCATGAGCTTCATTTAGGAGGACAAGAACCTCTGTTTGGCTTGAAATGCAGCTTCTCTGCATGGTGCTCTGTGATGATCCCAGAGGAAGGACTGCAGAAGCCCCACATGGATGCAGCAGCCAGCTGAAGAACCGTATGGTAGGCAACCAGTGACTGTGGCTGGGCCAGTTCAGGGGTCGAGGCAGAGGAAGCCAAGCCCCAGGGCCACTGGGCTGGCTCAGGAGCTGCAGTGGAGGGGTTAACTGGGAGAAAACCAGTCTGAGGCAGCAGCTTTGGCAAATTAGATTGAGTGGACTGAACCAGGAGCTCTGGATACCCCAGGCATCAGGTGTAAGAGCTCAGCTTTCAATCAGTTTGCTCTGTGTACAGCTATCACTGAAAATACAGATGTGGTTTGGACCTTTGGGAGACACCAAGGCATGATCTCATTAGTCCTGAGAGTAGTACTGTTTCTGTCTCAAAAGTGCTGGCTGATCTGGCACACTAAGGATGTGTCAACTGCACGTTCACCATCCCTCAGTCCCATCAGCAAATCCCTAAAAGAACAAGAACATGTTGTGAAGGAGTTTAGCCCTATCCTGGTTTTGGAAGGGATAGAGTTAATTTTCTTTCTAAACCACAAGCCCCTGCTAAGCAGACATATCATAGGAAAATCTCTGTGTGCATTATCAGGATAAGACCTTTTGTAGGCACACAGCCCCATCGAGAGACTATGTCAAGCCTTACAGGATGTGCATTGCTCTTCTAAGCTGATGCAGTCTTATCAGTAAGGTCTAACTCTTGCATTTCAATTATGGTGTTTCCACAGATTGCCAGAAAGCTGGATTGGCTGGGTATACAGGGTCATTGGTACAGCTATCTGATAAGAAGCTGAAACAACGTTTTGGAGGACAGGAGAGATCCTTTGTTCCTCATCCCCAGAGGAAGATGCAGGAGTTTATTTGTGACATTGTGACACTAGCTTTGCATTAATTCTTGATTTTTTTTTTTTTTTTAAATCAAGCAAACAAACCAAATATGAGCTTTCTTGGTGGTTTGATTTTATATAGTCCCACAAAACAGGATCTGGCCAGGAGACAGAACCCATACAGGGCCTTTGAGCTTCCTTCTGAGATTCCATTGCACCTAATGAGCTAACAAAGGAGGCTGTTCAAGCCTGGGTCATTAAAATCTGAAAGAATGGAAAACCAAATCTGGGTAAGCTCATAATGACAGAATTTCAGTTATTCACAGTTGACCTGATAAGATTAGTCAGGAATTGACCACAGCATCTAGTCTTCCAGATGATACTGGGTCCCACAACATTATCATGCTGGAAGCCATGTCTGTGTCTCACAAAAAGGAAAGATTTTTCAAATTCTGTTTCTGGGGAACAGCAAATGTAAAAAATAGATCTCTGAACACCTGAGTTAACAATGCTGTGTAATAAACACAGCTCCAAGGCTGACGCTGCTGGTCACTCAGTTTTCTACTTTCAGACCCTACCCAAACTATGGTACCCACAATGGTTGATCTGGGCACTGAAGGACTAGAAGCAAATGGAGCAAATGAAATACTTGGCATAGTTAAACTGAACACACGTGGTCAGTCATGCCCATGGTGCTGGAAAGTTATGCCACTTTTATCTTTGGACTAATTGCTCGCTGGTTATTTGTCTTCTGAAAACCATAAGGCAAGAATAATTGTCTACTTTGAAGGTTGCATCTGTTTTCATAAAATCCATTATTCCAGAAAGCAGGAAGATGGAATAATGGCTGGCAAGTCCACAAGATTTTACTAAGGGTCTAAAAATTCTTGTGTAGTACATCATTTAATATGACTGCTTGAAGAAATCAAGTACAGTGAGAGTGCGCATACTGAGAATGCAATAATACTTGCGTCTGTTGTGACGGTAATGGTTGAGTACGGCTTTGTAGGCATGTGATAAGTGGAAGAGAAAGATAACTCTCAAATGAAAAAGCCATGAGTGAGGTTTCAGGTCTGTCCTCACACCTGAAGATAAAGGTCAGAGGAGAGAACAGCTATCAGCTGGTACGCACTATGAACATTGTTTTTCAGCGTAAAGGTCTGCTGTATGTACTCTCAGACACCTCCTTAAGGGATTATTTCTTCTGTTTCTTTTTTTCAACCTATCTCTTAAGCTGACATAATGTTTTTTTCAAGAGGAGAGCTGCACAATCGGCACGTTAGTCTTTTCAGACTCTTCTTACCTTTCTCATCTCTCATTCTGTGCTGCTTTCAGTAGAGCCTCCTTCTCCACCCTCATTTCTGTGACTGTACCAAACGGATCTGTCCTGCACCCGCTCCTCCTCTCCTGCTATAACCACCTTTCGACAGCAGAAATTGAAGTCTCTTCTCTGCACTGAGATATCACAACTTTTCCTCCCCCTCCCATCACACAGCCAGCTCACATTTGAGGACTCAGGACAGAGGCAAAGTAGGTAAACAATAGATAAATAACTTATAAAACTAACTAGGACTATTGTCCTTCTACCTTGACCTGGGCACCCTATATTTCCAATATTTTCTTGAATACCACAGCTTAAACAACACTTAAAACTTGCCCCAAAATCTCGCTTTCCCTCCAGCTTCCCATGTCACCACTGCCTGACATGCAGTGGATAGAAACAAGGCTGCTGTCTTCCCTTACCATAAAAGATTGGGGGGGGGGGGGGGGAAAAAAAAAAAAAAAGATTTTAAAATTAAAATTTGGGGGTTTATTCTTATTATTCACTCAAAATAAAATTCTCATTTGAAATTGTCCTTGCTATTGAAATTTAGATATCACTAATTTTAGAAGCACTGAAATGCTTGAATTTGATAAGATAAAATGCTCTATTTCAAGAATATAAAAATCTGGTACATGATATAAGATGTATTACATAGAAAATAATAATGCAATTATGGCAATATGGAATTCTAAAGAAATGTAAATGAAATATATAAAAAAATCTTTTTGTTTCAGCACCTGTGTTTTGAGACTGTTGCAGTTTTGACACTTTCTCAGAGCACTTCTGATTTCAATGCAACTGTTTTTCCTGATAAGAAATAATTCTGCTGAAAATGTCTTGCCCAGCTCCTGTCTGCAGTATAAAATCGCCAAGATAATCCATACACTTGCTGGCAATTATATCTGAAGTAGGAAGAAATGACCAGGCATTGAGGCTGAAGTGCTGCTACCACCAGAAATAATTTTTCCAGGTTAAATTTGAGACACTTTGAGAGGATAGCATGGCAGAAGTTGGCACTATTTTCATCCGTACTGTGCAAGTTCTGTAGCTTGATAGAAGACTTCAATTTCCAAGGCTGTCATTTCAGCACCATTCATGAGTATCAGATTCATTAAAGTATTTTAACAGGTACCACAACTGTCTCTGAACACAATCCAATGAAGAGCAGCAAAGACATGCTTTGGTGAATTCGGCCAGGCATCATGATATGTTGGTAGCATATTTAGTCAGAAGCAGAAAATCGACTTCCTTCCCCTTGAAGTAAACACACACCACGTACACTGGTGATTGTAGCAAATTAAAGTCCTAATAGTGCCTGCCGGGTGGGCTTGTGAACTTGTAACCTTGTTGTTTATTTATCCATCTCCTACGACTCTCAATTTCTATCCACTCTTATTTTCAGGGAGCTTTACTCATCTTCCTTCTTCCCACTCCTCTTGCTGGGAGGCATCATTTTTCCCACTCGTGATGTGTTTATTCTCCTATTTGTTTAGAAATTGTTTCTGCCTTTTTTTCTGTATGGGGTTGTGTATTTTTTTTTAGCATGTGAAATTAATTGAATTTGGAAAGAAAATAATTTTTTTTACCCCAACCTGAACTTCAACCTTAAAGAGGACTAAAGCACGAGTCATTTATTTCCTCCCCTTTCTCTTTGTTTGGAGAACTGGAAGTTAAGATAAAAAAAATTCTTCTAAATTTGGCAGAGAAAGAATATTTGTGTTGGTTCTTCCAAGAGAGTGAGCATTTACCACTGCTCCAAACTTGCAAAAGCCAGGAAATAGAATGAAATACTGAAGTAGTTTGTATTAATAAGATCCTTTGCCTAATATTTTAGGCTAAAATTATTGCAGTAAGTCTGATTATCACAGTGGGCCTGGTTACAAGGCTGTAGTTAAAGCTGAACTTATTTTTTTCATTTGTTCAACCTCCTTGCAATGTTAACAACTATGTTATGAAAATATACCAAACTATATTCTCAGGGGAAAAAAAGCAAGCAACCAACAACCAAAAAGAAACAACAAAAACCCCCAAACCAACCAAACAAAACCCCAAAACCAAAACAACGACAACAAAAAACAACACCCAAAACCCAAACAAACAAAAACCCAAAACCAAAACCAAAAAAACCCCAAAATAGACAGTGCTTGTACTCTCTGAATACATCCTCTATGGCTGCAAGGACACATTAACAGGTGATGTGTGAACACATCTGAGGTAAGATTTGGATCTAGACTAAGCTGGGAACTCTGCTAACTTCCTTTTGCTTCACAATTTCTATCTCTGGTGCATATTCCTTTAGTTAAAGGAAGGGAAAAGGGAGTGTGTGGGAACTGTACATTCTCCCTTAAACTAAACTGGGAACCAGTGTACGAGGCCAGAGGAGATGACATCTCATCTGAGGGACTGCGAGGCTTCACCAGAGAAGTACTAAATGCTCTCTGACTCTCTGAAACACCGACCAGTATGGAGGAAGGTTCCAGGACTGATAATGAAGAATTGTTCTTTTTAATGGTATTGGCTTAAACCAAAGGGTGCAATGCCAATACTGTTGAGTTACTTGTGCCAGCCACTGAAGTACGGTGCTTCTGCTTGAGCTCCCCAGAAAAGGGTTAAACTGTAATGTATCTGTGCACAGGAGGATCTTTTGTGCCTAATGACTGTGTTTCATCGGTGGTTAAGGGCAAAAAGTAGGGAGAGAAAATCTCAGTTCCTTTCCAATTTTATGATAAAAGTAATTTTATTCTTACACCTGCTAGCTTTCCCCCCTACCAGGTCTCCACTCCCTAGGCAGAGAACTAGCAGTGCTCATAAACGCCTCTTAAAATAAAAATTTCTGTTCCATTAAACATATGAAAAATATGTTGCATTGAATACAGTTGGTTTGGGAAATCTGTTTTTCTCCATTCTAACCAATCGTCCATACGAACTGCAGCTGCCACAAGTGGCATGGAATCTATTTTCTACTGCAAGGTTTAGGAACAGTGATTTTCTTCCAGAACATGCAGGCTGGAGATGTCCAGCATACTGCTCCTAGGTCATCAGCAGCCACACGGCAAATTTGGAGTCTGTCTTGGTAAGCCTCCTCTTCTCTGGCAAATGGTTTTAAGTTGCCAAGATTGCAGGACCTGGCTAACCTTTTAGAGAGGGGTTGCAAAGAATCACAGCAAATTTGGGAAGACAACTGACAGAAGTCCCAGAACTGAAAGATCCTGGCATTCATGGAGATACCAGCCTATGATGTCTATGGTCACATTTCTGAGGCAAGGATGGCAAACTGAATTTTAGTATCCAAGTCTAGAGTTGTGAGGCATGACTTTCTGAGTTTTTCTAATCTTGCTTTAAATGTACTTTTCTCCATGTGATCTTACCAAACGCTTTCAATAATTTGGGTCACTTTATTAAAAAAAAAAAAGATGTACCATTACTTTTCCTTCAGACATGGAAATCATCAGCCCAAACACTGCCCAAACACAAAGCAGCCATAACACACCAATGTCAGTGAAGTTGCCCCATGGTTTTTTGCAAAGAAATTTTCAATGTGGTTCAATATTTGCAAAGTGCTTTGAAGACAAAAAGAGGTCTAGGTTTCTGTAACAGATGTATGCTCCGCGCAAATCCAATGAAAAGCTTTGGTTCCTGGTAAATTACCAGCTCTAGTTCTGGGCAGCATTTTGCTAATCCTTACAAACAGAGTGCAGCAGATTTGCTGTGTTTTGTCAGAACAGCAAGGATCAACAGAGAAGTAGCTACAGTGCATGTTTCTCAAACAGTGATGCTGAAGAGTGACATCTTAGACTCTATCATTTACTATTTTTAAATAATAATGAAATGAGAATGTCAGTGCAATCTTATCCCAGCAATGACATTGAAAATGCTTTCAGAACTGACATCCCCTTTGAGAAAACATTTCCATTTCAATCTAAGTATTTCCAATATAGAGGTTTTCCTGAGCTGCTGGGGACCCCTCATGTCCCATTGTCTATAAAGGAATACAAAGGCTCAAGCAGTTCAAGTGTGGTCCAAAGTCACTGAGATTCATCCATACTAAAAGGAATGAGACTTATCCTTCAGTCTTTCTTATTATAAAGTAAAAAGCAATCATTCCAAATGTGTATATTTTCAAAATCCAGATTAGGATGTTTTCAGCTGCATCCCTGATAGTCTTCCCAAAGAAGCCAAGACATAAGCAGTGAGTGCTTTCTCAGCACTTAGGTACCCTGCCATCTCAATAATTAAAATGACTCTTTCCTCAGTCATATGCTGTTGTGACAGGTACATCTGAAAATGTGGATAGAACTGGGGTTTGTTCATCTTGTTTTAGTTATTGGTGCCATAAACTGCAGAATCCCCTCATTAAAAGACCATTTTTACAATTACATATTTAAGTGCTTCTCTGTTATAAAGAAGAAATTATGCAATTTGAGGCAGTTACAGCTGACATACTACTGTATCCATCATCACATGCTTTGCCATGCAAGAATTGGAAGAGAAGAATCAAAGTTGGTCACTAAGCTCCAAAACACTCTAAAAAGTGGATGTTAAATTTTTTCAAGGTTTCTGTTTTCCAAAAAGACTTGGAAACACCTGTCAGAGTTCAAGGAGGATCTAGACAACACTCTAGTTACATGGTTTAGTTTTAGGTAGTCCTTCAAGGAGCAGGGAATTGGACTCAGTGAGCCTTATGGGTCCATTCCTACCTGAGATGTTCTATGATTCTAAGTGCAAATTGAATAGGAAATTACATGAAGCGAGGGAGGTATTCTGAGGAAGTGTCACTATATGCTTGCTGTATTTCTTTTCTTTATCCCAGGCATCTTCAGGTATCCTATGTCACCCTATTATAGTACTCCATCATCCTCTATCATCTGATACTGAGCTAGATGGATCCTAGCTCTGATCCAGAATGGCCATTTTGATGTTCGCCTCCTCTGAATGTACATATGTGTAAAGGCAATGCATGTGCTAGCTTCTTATGCATGGAAAAATTCAAACCAGAGGTTCCAGAGAAGGTTACATAAATAAAAAGGAGTAATACATTCTGGTACAATAAATACATTTATTTTTGTCTCAACTTGGTGGCCTGCTTCTAGCCATTTCTACTAGCAGACCGCTTTTCATGTCAGCTGCCTTACCGAGCTGTTCTGACCCCTGTATCAAGCTTTCCACTGTGGGGCCCAGTGCAGCAGCAACAGCAGCAGGACTTTATGGAAAAATAGTGCATGTTACTGAATGCCTCTGCAACTCTTACACAGGGCCAGGAAGGTGGTCTTTCAAGCTCCCTGAATAGTTACACAGAAGTATGACCTCCTTCAAAATATTTTTCAGAGCCTGACTTCCCTTCCTCCCTCCCTGCAAAGCCACCCGCTTTCTCCTTGGTCTGGGAGGTGCAGCAAAAATAAGGTTTTAGCAGCAGCGGATTACACCATTACCTGCACCTGCTCTGCGCCCTTGGCTGATGTCTTGCAAGGCAGAAGCCAAGGCCATTGCTTCCCCACCTGCTCGAGGGAGAAGGGGAATAGCGGAGCATAATGTCTCCTGTCTCCTAATACCTCTTAACATTGATTCAAGGCCTGGGTCATCCAAGGGTAGGGCTGAAAGTTCCTTCTCGAAACGAGCCTGGGCAGGGATATAGTGTAATCACAGCCCTACCTGCTGAGAGTAACCAGTCAATTCTGTTTTAAAAAGACAGTCATTCAGTTATCAGAGATTTAGTTGCATCCATTTGGGGAAAAAAATGAAAACAAACCTATAACGCTGAGTAGTATCTAAACCACTGGGGCTTTTAGGGAAATTAAGAAACAAAACATCGACTTGTACTGAAGATGGCAGCCATCCAGTAGGCAGTCTTGGACCATCCTTTACAGTTCTTCACCCTGGATAGAGAAAAGCTGTGACTCACTATGGAAAATGCAGCTTTTTCTGTTCTTTGCTAGATGATTTTCCTCTCACAATATCTTGTCAAACATGTTTTCTGTTTCTGAAAAGGGTTAAAGTTTTCTGTTCTCCATTCAATCACAGAGGTTTATGAAATAGGAGAATCACGGGAAGGAAAGATGGGAGAGATCTATTAGGTTATTTTTTGCATCCCTTTGCCAAGGCAGGATTGCTCCCTGGAGTATATTCCAGAGTGCTTTGTCTAGTCCACTTCTAAATGGACTCAAGAAACCAGGTTTTCACCACTTCCCTTGGGAGGCTCTTCTGCAGTCTAATAGTCCTCGCTGCTAGAGAAGTCTTTTCTTTCCTTAAATTCATCTAATTTGTCCTAGTTGTAGACTCTTCCAGTAGTTTAAAATTCCTTTTCCTGCTTAAAGTTTAAATTCTTCTAATGTTAGACAGTAGCATGCATATTCCTTCCCTGTTTAGCTATGTTAAAAATCTCTTAAAGCTACATAGACAATTGTGGTGATGGCAGATAGTTAGCTTCTAATCTTCACACAGTGAACTGTGCCTGGTGTGACTTTCAGCAATCAACTTAGACCATAATTTTATTCTCATTGAAATTGATAGAGTTTTCTTTTATTTTAATTGACGCAAGAAGGACAATGTAGGTTCTAATGTTAAAATGAAGATGACAAGGCACTCAATGAACACATGATATTCCTAGCAGAGATCCAACCGGATCCTCAGTTTCTCTGTTTCCTTGTCTGGAAAAAAACAAAAGAAAACAAAACAAAACAAAACAAAGCAAAGCAAAGCAAAGCAAAACAAAACAAACAAAATCCCCCAAACTGAAACCCAAACCACAAAAGAAAACCCAAGAAATAATTCTGTGTACTCTTCTTCTGTTTCCTCATTAGCATTTTACTTTTCTGAAAGAACCTTCAAAGAGAAATGAATGCAATGTCTCATGAAAGTCTACAAATGCTTTTTTAAAGAACCTCAGAATTCATAGAGATCCTGGAATAGATGCTCATGTGGAAGTAGAAAGTATTATCCTTATTAACCTTTCCTCCTGAGGAATGCTAGCAAAGAAAGAAGCCATGCAGAGAAAACTATTTTAAATATGCTTTAGGGTGGAATTCATGCACCATGTAATTCCCTTTTAAACTCTATATTGCTGGGTCTCTGCACAGGGGTGAATATTGCCCCAAGGCCTTGTCTATCAGGGGAAGCCACACTGGTTTAACAAAAGTCAGTTCTAAACCAGATACATTTAAACCTACACAAAGCCTTATGTTGATATACGTGGACTTACCAGTTTCAAGTTATCTTAAGCTGACTTTAAACATGCTTTTAAACTGAAAATGAGAATGTCATACAGCGTTTTGCACCACTTTTAATCTAAGCCTTAAGTTACATGTGTATGACTTGCCTCTATAGATATTGCTTTAGTTGGCAATTCTGAAAATAGGAAAGATTTCTTATCTCACCTCACCTGAAAGCAAATGTCATATGTGGGTTTAATAAAAAGAAGCTTTATGAAAGATTTTATGACCAGAATCTTCACCCTCATCAGCTTGAGCCTTCTTTTACAACATTTGTTTTTTTTGCCCTTTCTAAAAAATGAGCAATGCATCCCATTTCAGGTTTACAGGAAGGTCTTGATTCTCATTTTGGTTACCCTGTGCATATCCGAAGTCATTTCACTGGCTTCAATCACAGATATAGAGACCAAAAAACATCCTTAGGTCATTTATTCCGTAAATGAAACTACAGTTTTTCCTAGTTTTCTTTTGGTTCCATTTTCTATGGAGTAGTCAAGGATTTATTCAAAATCATGTGATCCCTAAAATAATCATTATTCCCTATATTATGGCTAGTATTATATCCCATGCACTTTCACTTACAGGCATGTCTGTCAAAGGGACCATTTTTCAGCCTCACAGCTCCCATGGCTCTGTCACTTTCTTACTTACAGAGGCCCAAAATGGAAACTATTTTTCTTTTCATTATGAGCTGTCACTTTTTCATCTTGGCACTGCGATGATAGACTTCCATTCATCTTCTATATTACCTTTCCTGAAGCCTCTGACACAGACTGACACAATGCAAAATGCAAGAGATCTTGGAGCATACGTTTGCAATTTCTGGGAAAGGCACTTGCTTGTCTTTGTTTGTTGTTTTAAATATATNAAGCAATGTGGTCAGCAAGAATTCCTGTGATGCTGCACATCGTAACTACCAAGCCACCGCCACATGGTGAGTCCAGTGGCAACACTGGGAAGTGCCTGCTTAACCTGCAATGGAGTGACCGAGTTATTTTGAGAAAAAGGAATTATTTCAATCAACCTTGAAGCAGAAAAATCAGGCACCCATTCACATGCAGCGAGACTATGTGAAACCTGGACACAATCTCAGCATTTGTGCTACGTTCGTCACCATGATTTCTTAGCAGCCAATGTGAAAAACAACATAGGGACCTGTAGTAATGATGCTGTAAGGTACACATTCCCTCTGCATTGTTTATGCATAGCAGCCTTGAAATCCATCCAAATGCTGGAATAGCTCTTATTCCCACATCTCTCAATAAAGCCAATGTACAAACCACAGCAAGGGATGAAGGCATGGATGCAAGTTTCTGCATCCCAGAGATCCTGGACTCTCCTGGACTGAAAAATCATTCTGCTAGGAATCAGGCTAAGATTTCTGGGGATATATTAGACAGACACAAAAGCCATCTAAGGCAGAGTTAAAAGCCAACAACCATCACCTACATATCACTCTGAACTGGAATGACAGTATCAAGTTTTGTTCATAATTCACATCTAGCACATTAATCAAAGAATCACTAAGAAAGAACTTGGTGGGGATCTTGTGGAACCTGTGTGATCTGTAGATCTCTGGGTATCTTTGGGTGATTTTTAAGCAGCTCATAGAAGTCAATGGAGGCTACATCCACAATGGTAAACAAACCAGTTCCTAGTAGAGGACTTAGGAGCAGATCTTTGTATCATCTACACAGCATTGTCTACATCATCAACACTGTTGTTGTCTGGATATGTATTGGAGTACTTGAGTTTGCTCCCTCAGAGATGAAACCAAGTGGTGACCTGGGAGGAAGACCATTCTGAGACCAGGTCTCTAGGCAATGCAGTCCAGGCTGTACTGGTTTGGTCCTTCTGCCCTACAGAGTTTTCCTTTGTATCCTCAGCACCATGTATTTCCTTGATATTCTCTGGGGTATATAGCACATAGTCTCAGTTTCATGTTGTGAAAACATGAGTCTAAGGGGCTGCAACAGTATTTCAGATACATTGAGTGCGAAATAAAAAAGAAACATACAAACACAAATTATACCTTAGAGCTACAGGGGTGCAGATAGCACCCACAGAAGACCTACATATAGCATGGACATGGCATTTAGCTGTAGAAGAGATGCCTTTACTTTGTGTAGGTGTATATCACTCCAAAGCACTTGTACTGGAAGCGAGGGAGCACGCTCTGAGGTGCAAACCTTTTGCAAAGTTGATGTAGCCTATGAAAAGCCACATTGTTGGCTGGCCTGAACTGGCCACTCAGATGTTTGTACTTCCCCTGACACTTTTTCAAAAAGTCCAAAAACATTGAAAAGTATTAATATAACACACTTCCCTCTCTTAAGACAAAAACAAATATACTTGTACTTTTCTTAACAGATACTTACCTAACTGATCTTAAAAATCCCCAGTGGTGGAGGCTCCACAACTTTGCTAAGCAATCAACAGTATTGCTTAACTGTCTCTTCGTTCAGAAATTTAATCTTACTGAAACTTAATCTCATTCTTTCTACTGCATGGATATAGAAAAATAAAGCTTCCCTTTCCTGTTTGCAACAGCTTTTCATGTACTTGGAGACTGTTACCATGTTCTTCTCAGTCATCTCCTTTTCTAAAGCCAAACAACTATATCTTCTGATTTTTCTTCATAGGTCATGTTTTCTAGACCTCTGATCATTCTTGTTGCTATGTCTTGGACTCACTCCAATTATCTTACATTTTTCTTCAAAACAATATTTCAGCACAGGACATAACAATATAAAATAAAGAAGAACAATTACTTTATGTTCTTTCAAATGTTATTGATGTCTCATAGACTTGCTTTTGCATGAATGCATAAGTACATGATTCTGTTCATGCATTCTTGTTTTAAATTCTCATAAGGATAAGAATACTGTCGTGAAAGCATATTTTGCCCTTTACGGACCGAAACTGGAACTTTGCATTTGTCAAACATTCCAATTATTGTGAGAGTTTGCTGGGCTATCAAATAAAGTTGTGTATACAAGTTTCAAGTCACAAGACCCTCCCAAGGCTAACAGGCTGATACATTACCTTACCTGTTATACTGCATAAATTANATTGAAAATGCCAAGCTGTATGGTGCGTTGGAAATGTTAGTGGGGAATTCTTTGTTTATTATGATCATTACAAAACAACGCTCTCACATCCTGAATAAGAGCAAATGGATTCAGCATGGGATGCTGTTGCCTTCACCTTTTCTAAGGGCAATGGGGGGGGGGGGGGNCTCTTATTCCCACATCTCTCAATAAAGCCAATGTACAAACCACAGCAAGGGATGAAGGCATGGATGCAAGTTTCTGCATCCCAGAGATCCTGGACTCTCCTGGACTGAAAAATCATTCTGCTAGGAATCAGGCTAAGATTTCTGGGGATATATTAGACAGACACAAAAGCCATCTAAGGCAGAGTTAAAAGCCAACAACCATCACCTACATATCACTCTGAACTGGAATGACAGTATCAAGTTTTGTTCATAATTCACATCTAGCACATTAATCAAAGAATCACTAAGAAAGAACTTGGTGGGGATCTTGTGGAACCTGTGTGATCTGTAGATCTCTGGGTATCTTTGGGTGATTTTTAAGCAGCTCATAGAAGTCAATGGAGGCTACATCCACAATGGTAAACAAACCAGTTCCTAGTAGAGGACTTAGGAGCAGATCTTTGTATCATCTACACAGCATTGTCTACATCATCAACACTGTTGTTGTCTGGATATGTATTGGAGTACTTGAGTTTGCTCCCTCAGAGATGAAACCAAGTGGTGACCTGGGAGGAAGACCATTCTGAGACCAGGTCTCTAGGCAATGCAGTCCAGGCTGTACTGGTTTGGTCCTTCTGCCCTACAGAGTTTTCCTTTGTATCCTCAGCACCATGTATTTCCTTGATATTCTCTGGGGTATATAGCACATAGTCTCAGTTTCATGTTGTGAAAACATGAGTCTAAGGGGCTGCAACAGTATTTCAGATACATTGAGTGCGAAATAAAAAAGAAACATACAAACACAAATTATACCTTAGAGCTACAGGGGTGCAGATAGCACCCACAGAAGACCTACATATAGCATGGACATGGCATTTAGCTGTAGAAGAGATGCCTTTACTTTGTGTAGGTGTATATCACTCCAAAGCACTTGTACTGGAAGCGAGGGAGCACGCTCTGAGGTGCAAACCTTTTGCAAAGTTGATGTAGCCTATGAAAAGCCACATTGTTGGCTGGCCTGAACTGGCCACTCAGATGTTTGTACTTCCCCTGACACTTTTTCAAAAAGTCCAAAAACATTGAAAAGTATTAATATAACACACTTCCCTCTCTTAAGACAAAAACAAATATACTTGTACTTTTCTTAACAGATACTTACCTAACTGATCTTAAAAATCCCCAGTGGTGGAGGCTCCACAACTTTGCTAAGCAATCAACAGTATTGCTTAACTGTCTCTTCGTTCAGAAATTTAATCTTACTGAAACTTAATCTCATTCTTTCTACTGCATGGATATAGAAAAATAAAGCTTCCCTTTCCTGTTTGCAACAGCTTTTCATGTACTTGGAGACTGTTACCATGTTCTTCTCAGTCATCTCCTTTTCTAAAGCCAAACAACTATATCTTCTGATTTTTCTTCATAGGTCATGTTTTCTAGACCTCTGATCATTCTTGTTGCTATGTCTTGGACTCACTCCAATTATCTTACATTTTTCTTCAAAACAATATTTCAGCACAGGACATAACAATATAAAATAAAGAAGAACAATTACTTTATGTTCTTTCAAATGTTATTGATGTCTCATAGACTTGCTTTTGCATGAATGCATAAGTACATGATTCTGTTCATGCATTCTTGTTTTAAATTCTCATAAGGATAAGAATACTGTCGTGAAAGCATATTTTGCCCTTTACGGACCGAAACTGGAACTTTGCATTTGTCAAACATTCCAATTATTGTGAGAGTTTGCTGGGCTATCAAATAAAGTTGTGTATACAAGTTTCAAGTCACAAGACCCTCCCAAGGCTAACAGGCTGATACATTACCTTACCTGTTATACTGCATAAATTATAGGGTTTTATTCAGAGTTGATAGTGGTGATTACTCTATACTAATTACCATTTAAGAGACCTACATTTTACATAGAATAGGGTTACAAATAGATAACTGAACCCAGAAACAGAAAAGTAGAACAAAAGGAGGTGAATAGAGGACAAAGAATAGCAGCTACAAATTCCAGCACTACTGGAAATTTCATTGAATATTCTACACATGAATGAAGAAGTGTAAGCTACCTTTCAGAAAGAACTAAAGAAATTTGAAGACATTTTTTATCTTTGAAAGAATGTAACTTTTGAAAGAGATTGGTTTCACAGAAGAATTCTAAAACTTTGGAGAGAAACTTTGGATCTCTTGTAACAGAGCTGAGGCAAAAATGCATGAGTGGTTGGAATAATTTCAGAGAGTTCAATGACTCTCCGATGGGACATCAGATTACAGTAGAAATCAAAGACCGAAAAGTGAGACAAGAGTCCTAGAGCACTCTGACCTAAACTTAGAAAAAGCCATTAAAATTTGTCAAGTTAAAAGGAATAGCAAGACAAAAATTCAAGTTTTGGCAAAAAGAAAATAACATAAACTGGTACCAATATATGAAATATATGAACAGAAAAGAGGGAAAAATCTGCATGAGAGTCTAAAGAATGTGATGTGACTTTGTAAAAAGCATCATGAAGGACTGCAAAAACCATTGAAACAAAATCACGTGAATTTAGCCTTTTGGAAGTAGGTATTTTATTTATAAAGATCAAAAGTGTTTTGCCTAAGTTCTCAGACAAAGGCTGAAAATACCTGAAAGGAAGGCAGTGTGTCTGTTGTGCAAAGAGCTCCTGGGAACACAGGGCTTTGAACAGAAAATGAACTCTTCTTGTTTATATGATTTGTAGGTTAATAAAGCTGCTGAAGTTGTGGCAAAGGATTTTGTAAGAAAATTGGTCACATTGAGTACAGGAAAGTTGAATTTACATTTACTCTGGAGGATCGTGACTTCTAGGGTGATGCTATGTGAACTAGAGGTGAAAGTTTAGCAATATTTCAGAAAGACAAAATTTTCTGATTGTCTTTGGAAATGATACAATGAATGGGAAGCACTGCATAGACAGGAATGAAGGATATATCTGGGAGATGGAAAAGTAGCAAGGGGGTCATCTGGCCTGGGAACGTAGAGAAGGCAACAGCAGTCACACATATTTCAGTATGTGGAGAATGTCTACGTTGCAGTTCAAAGTGTCATTGTGGTTTGAAAAGGTAGCCTGTAGCATGCCATAGCCAAACCAGCCTAATGGTCCAAGGACATACTCAAATTCTCAGCCATGTTGTGCAACCTCTATCAAAAACTCTGACATGGAGACAACCTACTGACTATAACAAATCAAGGTCATTCGAAGCCACTAAGGGGTTTCATGCTTTGGGCTTTGGAAGAGGTTGCTGTAAGAAAGAGTTTCGTAGTTTTGCCCTTCCAAAAAGAAACATGCAATTAAATAATTAAGTACAGAAAAGTAGGTAGAATGGATACTGACTTCCTGGAGGCACAGAACATTTTTGGAATACAGATGTGAAATTCTACTTTATCTTTACTTATCCAGTTCCCTTTTATTAGAGTTGATTAAATTTTGATTAAATGTGAGAGTCGTATAGCTTCCCTGTATTGTTACATTAACACATGAACTGACAATTGTATTCTACTTTGACATGTACCTTAAAAATCAATTAAAACACGAAAAAGAAAAGGCATTATATGCTATTACAAGGACTTCATTTCTGTATGGCCTGAAAAGTTGCCAATTTTAAGGAACGATGAATCTCAAAGTCAGCCTGAGTTTGGTCATTGGCTTCAAACAGAAAAAGAATATGGCTTTTGTGTTTTCATACCATACGTCGTTAGCACTTCTTTTCTCAATTTTTGTGGAACATAGATGCAACTTCTTTTACCTGTCTCATTATCTGACTGTCTTCTCCAAATATGATTTTTCCAAATTATTGAGACATCACTCAGTGATTGCTTACATCACAGTGATTTAATTTGTGGAGTGTCTAAAAACTCCTAAATTTCCATAACCCAACTTGTTCCCAACATCTGCTGAGCTCAGTGATGTTCCCAGCAGACCAGATACTCTGATTATGTGAATCAAGAACCTGGATGAATCATCCTGCAGCTTATTTCCATCTCTCTACCTGGGTTTTCTTTTATGAGGGATTGGAAGAAAAGAGAAAAGTGTTAAGGTATGGCTGGGATATGCTCCAAGCTGTATAAGGGACACTTGTGTAACTCAGTCTGTCTTGTCCTCTGTAGGCAACTTATCTTCTAATCTACTTTAAAAACAAAACAAAACAAAATAAAAACAAACAAACAAACAAAAAAACCCCATACAATGTCAATGACTGTTGAAAAT
Organism: Aramus guarauna; assembly: GCA_013400195.1. Taxonomy (NCBI): domain Eukaryota; kingdom Metazoa; phylum Chordata; class Aves; order Gruiformes; family Aramidae; genus Aramus; species Aramus guarauna. The sequence continues at coordinate 62,910 of VXBL01009970.1, forward strand.
ATATAACAGACAGTTTTTAGCATGTCTATTGAGGTTGACATAGTGTTTTATGACACACCTGTATAGTCCCTGTGGACTAGACCCAAAACATTTATTTTGTGTATGCCACTGATCTAACATTGCAAGACAAAAGAAAACTACTTCTTCCCTACTTTTAATTTTAATGAATCAATACTAGTTTTGGTTTCACATCCAGTCATCAGTTCCAGTATCTATAATCCCTTTCGTTTGTTCATGCATAGTTCAGACAAATGCTGGTTTGACATAGTACTAAAACCATGATGCAGGCTCTACATAGAGCTGTAAGGTCACAGATAGCTCTGCAGGGTACGGAAGAAGCCAAGGTGCCAAAGCCATTGTTTTTATGCAGAGCATGGTGTTTATCACGAGCCTATTACATCTTACAATAGAGCCTTAACATCTACATTGTTAAGTATGTCCCTGATTAAAGAATTAAAAAATCTCCCATCTGTTTGTTTTAAACTGAATATCTAGTTTTTCCCACTTAGATTCCATGATTAAATAGTCCATTGAATGCACAGAAATGCCCAAAACCACAGACGCATACACACACACATGCATATATAAAATACATAAATGTGTATGTTAGTAACATGCTTTATTTTCCTGTCAACTCTGGAGGAAATCAGAGAAGAGTTATTTAGAAAGCTAGATCCTTATTAAACTTCACCTTGCTGAAAATTTTCCCCCAAGGATGTCTACACTTCTTGTGAGATTAGAGTTATTTGTAATTCTGTATTCCTGGGTTCTTCTTTCTGGAAGATGAGGAAATTGTTATGGTTATTTTTGGGGGTGGCTGAAATGTCTGGAACAGTTTGTTTCTGGTTAGTGAAGATTCAAAACCTAAAAGAATAATTTTCTCGTACCATTTTTGGCACTTCTATTACTAGAATCTGCTTCTGAATTCTACTTAAATAATTTTACATCACCTTGATACCATACATAGAGTACTAAAATATATGAAAGAAGCAATCAGAGAACATTTCTTGATTGAGGAGTTTCCACAATCATTGCAAACTACAAAACATTTACAGGCTGCCCTTGATTAACCTATGTCAGGAGAAGGTAAGGGAACATGCCAGAAGTTGACCAGACAGCACAGAACTAGGGCAATTCTTGTTTCTCAGGACTCATGGGGTATGAAGGAAAATAGCCCTAAGATCTAATGTTTGACTGCAACTGGGAAATCCATCATTTATTCCAAAATACGGATAAACCAATGTAAATTCAGTCCCCATAACCCTTGTTTGTTTTTTCCCAGTGTTCAGGAATTAAGTGATCCAACAAAAAATTAGATATATCCTCTTTTTGCAAAGAAAAGTGAAGTCTTGGTCTGTATTGTGTTAAAACTATAAAAAATGAAATGTTATTTACTATAGGTATGACTGCATAGGCAGAGCTATAGTGATGCACATTGTAATGGAAGACCTTATTTCCCCTTCCTCTTTGATCTTAGAAGCCTATAAAATAATACATGTGAAAGTGTACTTGTTTTCTTTCAAGACACAAAGGAAGGAGGGTGGGGGAAGGCGTCCTGCAGCAAACCATAGACTCAAGGGGTAAAGCAGGAAACCAAACACAGAGCAAGATCAAAGGATACCTTGGAAGGACCAACAGGACCTGCACTCCAAGCAGTCAAGAAATTGAAGCTGACACAAAGTCAGTTAAATAAAGTGCAGAGCTCATCTGCTGTCGGCAGCAAAGGGTAGTCACTGCTGTATTTCCACTTGTAAATAAATCTGTGTGTGTAACACAGAAATAGAAAAAGGCACAAAGAGTATCCTGTCACTATAAATAAAACTCACTGCTTCACACAAGGGGCTGTGTTTGTATCATGGAAACTCCCAGGTCAGCTTCAGCTGATGCACCAGTGCAGTATCATAGAAATAGCAGAAAGAGGAGCATATAACAATGGAAGGGAAGGTAAATGTTCTTTTGCCAGCAAAAATATCTCCAACAAATTTAAATAAAGCTCTTCTTTATTCCTCAACTTTGTCAAATTTCCCTATGGAGCTCACTCTAGTAGAGGCTATCAAAAGCAGTGAAGAAGGGGATGCTAATCAATGTTTTCATATTTTAGAGGTCTGCCTTGTCTTCATAATTGCATTGAAAGTCTCATCTGTACTTCTCACTGTATATGTGCAAGGTGAAAGGAAAGGAGAAGTCTCTATCCTGTTGAAAACGTGTCTTTTTGGAAAAGAGAATCTAAGTTTGACTAGACAAGAAAGTGAACAACACATTGTGAGGTGGCTTGAGCACCCCTGGAAATGTGGAAATGCATAGTTTCTAGTCTTTTCCTCAAGAATTTTTATCATTAATTAATTGGTAATGGAAACACAAAAGTTCTCAGAATTATTAATGCTGGAAATCACATCTATCCCATCTTAATTTTCCATCTGCTTTGTATCAAGAATTCAAGGGTGTGATTCTAAAAATTGAAATACTTTTTTTTTCTGTTGCCGAGTTCTGTAAGGAGAAGATCAGTCTCACTTAATGTAAATTCTTTATGCATGGAATGGAGATTTAGTAAATACAGTTGGTAGAGATTACAGTACAGGCCAAGTGACCAAATGCAAGTTTCCAGTTTAAAATGAAATTAAGAACTCTGTAAAATACCTATCAAGGGTGTTGATTAGCCCCATGCAGAATATAAAAATAATGTATGGGAACTTCTTTAGATACAGGCACATATACTTAAGAAACTAATATTTAATCAGATTAATCCTAACTTTCTTACTCATAGCTAGCTGCTGAGGCTTCTTCTGTATAGACAGAGTTGCTCTCTGGAGGTGGCTGGGTCCATTTCTGTTGACTATAAAAATAGCCTCAGTAGCGGTTAAGGTTTAGCACCTACGTCTCAGTCTCCTAAATTTCGGTTAAGTGAAACACCCTCTTGTTAAACCAGGTTCTTTGATCCAAGCTAGAGTAGCAAAGAGTGAAAGAAAATAAGTTCGGCAAAGTTTTTCTCTAGCTGCATGCAAAGTTGAGCTCAAGTTGGACTAGACTTTGAGAGAAAGATTATGTAAACCTGACATACTACTCAGGTTATCTGGAATGAAATGGACCAGTTACCACTGCTCTCCATCACAGTGTGGTGTGTCCAAAGCAAAATGACATGGCTGAATCATCAACATTTGTGACAATCGACCATGGTGGCTATGCCAAGCTACCTGGTGAAGACAGATTTCTTTAGCCAGTATTTGTTTGCTTTGCTTCTTTTCCTGCTTCCATAAAGAAAGCAAAGAGTTTTGGGGGTAAACAGACTTCTTTGCTTGGCTGCAGACCAAAAGAGAGTATACAAAACAGGGCTTACAGGCTATTAAGATGATAATTGCTTATAGAACTGCTAGAGCATGGCATCATTTTAGACTAGTCCACCTGAGAAATTCAACTTCAGTAAGCCCGAAGAGTGACTGAAATAAATTAGGAGATCTGAAAGATTCAGAATTGCATCAAGCCTAGATGAGCAAGAGGAAGTGAATCAGATAAATACATTAATACACACATGGTGATGGATGAGGTAGATGACATTTCATGCTCCTTTAAACTGACTGATGAAGATCAGACAAATTAGAAATAGCTGTGGACAAGTTCAAGAATGTCTTCTAGCACACACTGAAAGGGAATCTTAAGGAGACAATATCAAGCATATGCTTGGAAAGGAGAAAAGGGTCCCTGCAGGAAAATACCTGGTGCCTTTGAAAGGTTTAGTGGGACATATGAAACTCTGCAAGGTGAGATGAGACACAGTAATAACATGGAAGGTTCAACAACAAGAATAAATATAAGGACTTTTTAGCAAAGGGAATTAAATTTACACCTTAACATAAAAATGCTTTATAAAAAATAGTTTGCGAGTTGTCAGAGAATAGCAAGCTGTGTTAGAAAATGTCAAGACAATTTGACTATAGTACCTGGTCCAATCAGTACTCTCTACAAAAGAAAGCTATATAATGAGAGTAAGTATAACATTATTTGTCCCAGGATCTAACAGAGGTTTAGAAATATTAAAAAAAAAAAAAAAAAAAAGACCTTATTGGAAGGACATTTTTATTACCATTGGCTAGCTTTATAGATGGATACAGACTCATGGAGTGTTCTAGTGACTTTTGTCGATCAGCCTGAATGTGGAATCCAGATGGCATTTCATTCATAATCAAGTTGTGGCATTTTGGCTTTATTCCTGGATTATCTGAAGTTATGACTTTCTGCCACACATTATCTGGGAAGAAAAATATCCTCCAAAAAAAAAAGGAGACCAAATATTTAAGGAAGATAAAATTTACTTTGAAATGTTTGCCATACTGGAATTTCTTATGACGGAATGTACAGGAATTGTGCTTATATCTAACACCACGTTAAATTCAGTATAGTGGTAGTCAATCCAATAGGCTTTGAATAGTTCATTTAATATTTTCCACTGGAAACCTTTGAATTCTTTATAAGAAAATTCTGATATTATTTTTCTTTGACTTTTCCATGAATAGCTTAATGGGTTGGTTACTGTACATTTGGAATATAGGCATTCAGGTGAATCAGTACCTGTCTGTGTCTGGAGAGGTGGATTAATAGAATTCTGTGCTGCCCACAGAGATTAAACCAGATCATGTGTAGTGGCAGCAAAATAAATACCATATAACAGCAGTTGCAGTAGACGAGACACGGCCTATCTGTCTAGTCAAGCAGGAGAAAAGACACTGCAGCATCATGTCGAGGAAGCAGACTCAAGACATCAATTTAGAAAAAAAACATAACATCAACTGGTGGCTACCTTTTGAAATATTGTGTCATTGTGTCTTTCTTTTGCTTCTTGAATTAAGATGCTCTCCTTATTCTGAAGACTCACCTACTCTAAGATGAATTCTGGAAACAACCTGTCCCACAGCCTGAGTCTGCTTTCTCTGTTCTGCAGAGCATGGACCGTTTTTTGGTTTTTTCTTTTTGCTTTTTTTCCCCTTCATATTCATTCTTTACTTTCCCCTGATTAGTACCCAAAATATGACAGTGAAATAAATCTTCATCTGCATTTTACTAAATCATGACAACTTGATATTACTGCAATGGGACATTTCAGAGGATACTGTGGGGGCACTGTTTTTACCACTGACACAGAATAATGCAATGGTGTTAGCTAAGCAGATCATCAAATTCAGGTAATTATCACTGCCACATACTTTCCTGAAGATAAAAATCTTAAACAGCACCATTTAAAATGCTGGCATGCCTCTGAATATGTCTTTTTAAAACAATATCTGATTTTCAGATGAATTGCATGAGAAGATCAGCCATTCCTCCCAGCTGTATGGTCTGTAAGAGCATTTGTTATGGTAAAGCATAACTTTCACTTAATGTCCTTTTACTTCAACTTGATAGGGGGCCAGTAGTGAATTTCAAAAGCCATTTAAAAAGAAAAAAAAGTGAACTTTGTCAAAAATGTTTTGACCTTTGTAGTACTTTATTTTCTGCTCCCTTTTTGGGCTGAAGATCTTCCCTAAATTTGTCTTGACTTTGTAAACAGCTTTGGACTTCATAAAACTGTATTTTTTGAGCATTTATTATTAACCAGAAATAAAACTAAACACTACCCTATCCATAAATCTGAAAAAAAAAAAAAAAAAGGGGGGGGGGGAAATGATGTACACTGAACTCTTGAAAAGTAGACATAGTTTAGCTCTTTAAATACTGATTTAGATGTCCAAATATATGCATGAATACACGAAAATCCTGAAGATAATTTTCTGAAATTTTAGTCTGATAATATTTACATCCAGATTAAGGAAATTTAGTGGTCTAAAATTAACTGGGATTGCCATATGTCATGTAATGTACACATATTTCACACTTTGTTTAGCCTAGACGTTAAATTTGGAACTTATTCTAGATACAGTGGAGATGTCTGGTTAAAGTATTCTAAGTGAGGCTGACAGCAACACTTACACCAAAGTTCCCACGTGATTCTAATGATTTTGACAACTTGTATGATCAAGCTGAAGTTTTCTATGCTATATGGCTGTCCATAGATGTTCTTACGTGTCTATTTATGTCCATATGTATGCATGTTGTTATTATGAAATCGCACTGTGACTGATTATAGGTCTTTCCAAAATGAAATTATTTTCTTAGCAAAGAAGATTTCTTAGAATTTAGCAGATGCAGTAAACAAATATTTCATCTTGACTCAAAGTGCTTAAGCATGCTCTGATCTGGATGCAGAGAAGAAAAAGCTGACCAAAAGGTAGAAAAAAGATTTTGTTAACATGAGGAGTCAGTTGATTTGGAGCTGGAGGGGTAGGAAGAAAGCAATTTATCCAGGATTTAGTGTGATAGAGAATTGCAATGTATTGAAACACAAAGCCAGCCTGGAGGATATCATGAGTATGAAGAAGGTACTACAACTGGATGTGAAGTCTGGGTTTGAGTAAGGGAGGCTGAGACAGGTGTCAGGGACGAATAGACATTGAGAGTGATAGGGAAGGGGGACAAAAAGAGCAGGCTGAAATTCATTCCCAAAAGGGTGTTTGAAAAACAGAAAGGGATGGAATGGTTCACAACTTGGTGCTGGGGCCCTGTGGACAGACACTTACAGCCTTTCACAGCCCTGACGAGCCTCGGTCAGGATCCCCACCAAACCACTGCCCATGACCCAGGAGCCCCATTTCAGCTGAGCCCTGGCCCCCAGTGCCTGTGCTGGTGTACCCCCTGCTCCTGGCTCATCCTCCTTCTTGGGGCAGCCCCTGGCCAGTGGAGCAGCAGCGGTGGGGTCTGTATAAGAAGGTCTCAGAAATGGTTATGACTGTGTCGAGAGGACTAAGAGGAAAGACTAAGTCATATTACTCTCATATAAAAACACATGTTCAATATTAGATATAATTTTTCAGCTTATCACTTTGTGCCTCAATATCCCCACTTATACTGCACATTGTTAGTCTTGTTGTGAAGATAAATATATGCATGCATACAAAGCAGACAGATGGTATATTGATGAGAACTGCTGAAAAGCTTGGGAAGAAATAAATGATTCTGTCTTCAAAATAAAAGTTGAACAATACGTAGTAAACATATCATGAGACTGTACTTTGCTTTATGAAGAAAAAAAAGAAAGCATTTAATAAGTGCTCACTAAGCAGGTACTCTCCTTTTGGCAGTGAGAAAAGCAGTGGGGACTAATTAATAACATACTAAAATGGACACAGTTAAATAAATGTCCTGCCTTAATTCCTTTGCTTATGTGTATGGCACAAATTTGCAAGCAGACTGACATAACAGCTTACATTTTTATTCATACCTTCATCCTTAAAATATGGGTAAGTAGATGTTTGCATATTGTCCCCTATTTGCAGGAGTGAAGTATGACACCATATAATTTGGCAGGTGTGAAAACTTCTGTGATCTACCGAATGCAGTGTCCCTCTCCCATGATGAAAACATTATTCCTCAGAGGAACCCCAACCTCTAGTTATTAAGAAAAACTTTATTCCCTGTATAAGAAAATCTTATTTGGATGATTGACAAAGTATTTTGTTGAGTTGACTAAAAAAGAAAGTACCTTCTCCTTGGTCACAGTTTCATGCTCTTATTAGACTCATTTGAGCAACTTTGGAGAAACTTGCTCCTCAGCTTTATCAGTTATCTATTAGAATCGTAGAATCATAGAATCATTTAGGTTGGAAAAGACCTTTAAGATCATCAAGTCCAACTGTTAATCTGGCACTGCTAAGTCCACCACTAAACCATGTCTCTAGCACCACATCTACAAGTCTGTTCAATACCTGCAGGGACAGGGACTCAACCACCTCTCTGGGCAGCCTGTTCCAATGCTTGACAACCCTTTTAGTGAAGAAATTTTTCCTAATATCCGATCTAAACCTCCCCTGGTACAACTTGAGGCTGTTTCCTCTCATCCTAGCTCTGAGCTTGCATGACAGACCTGCAATCAGGATTTGAGCTGGCCGACAGATCATTTGGGCAGGTCTAACAATTGCTTATGTAAAAAATTATTCTCACCTTAGTCTGACACAGAAAGGAAGACAATGAATTGCCTTAACTTGCTACAGCTCACGCTTAAGAAATCTGTTTTTCCTCAGGAGTCTTCTGACCTTAACTGAAATGGCTCAAATTGCTCAGGCTTTTTTGTGTTTCATACATTAGCTCTTGTCAGTTGTTCAGTACATATTCCTGAGCCTGTTTAAATAGTCAGAAAAATCATATCAGTTTTCTATAGCCTCAGCCTTTTCTAACAATTGCTGCATTATGAACTGTCTGGTCTAAGAAAGTAGCAGCTGAGTCACACAAAGACCAAATTATCCCTTAGGCTGATTTTATATGCCACAAACACTGACTCTAATAATTACTTAGATATTTTGGATAAGATGTATACCTGCTCATATACAGGTAAAAATACAGGTCATTGTCATAGCTATAAGTGACTGTTCTCTTCATTTCACTGTGAAGAATGTGGTTGAGAGTAAAGCCTTTGTTTCTCTATGCACGGCTTCAAATTATGGCCACGTTGTTTTAAAACCTAAATCTGATAAACAATTGTGTTTTATCTCAAATGAAAGTAAGAAAACAGGGAAAGCAGCGGAACCTTTTATTTCCAATCCCTCTCCTTTGAGGTGCTTGACATCTTGCCTGCTTTTCATTTCTGAACTGCTTTTGTTGACACACAGCCGCCTCCTTTTCCTGTTTGTGTCTTTGGGTGTTTGTTTTATTTTTTATTTTTGTTTTTCCTCCTTGAAATTAAACTGTTTGTCAAATGTGATAATGAGTAGAGTCACGATGTAAATAGTTAATGATGCTGTTGTCTTCAGAGGATTTCTCTGGGTGTAATATCCCCAATCTTTATGCAACCATACACTTGACTTGCACATTCCAAAGCCCTTCACAAAGGGCAATGCTGCTGCTTGTCTAAATAGTACATGATTACCTCGGTTAGTTTTGTGGCTGTGGTAATGTTCATTTTATGAGCTCAATCTGGTTCTGAGCCATCTGAACTTGAAATTCCAGATGCCTTATCCCAGTAGTACCAGCTCATATACTTTGTACACATGTGTACAATGCAGTCTGCATTGGAAAGGCTCAGGTTTGTTCTCAAAGTCACACCACGCTCTCCTTAAAACCATATTTTCAGACCTTACAAGAAAAGGTGTATGAGCATGGGGAATAAAGGGGGCTGTTAATAGGAGCTCTACATATTCAACAATACTTCCTTTGGTATAACAGGAAACTATGTTGTTTAAATAATTCCTTTCTTCACCACTAAAAAAAGTGACTTCTTACATTATTGTCTCATTGCCACGTGACACACAGAAAACAACAAAGATAATGGGACATGCCTTGAACTATTGCCTGTTTACCCAGTAGAACAAAGGAGTAGGCGTTAGAGTTCCTTCATTTACCATAAGTGTGTCTTTGAGCTAGTCAACTCTACCTGCCTGCTAACTTGGGGATAATAAAATACATACCCACCCTGCAGGGATACTGGGATGCTTAATGAACTAATTAGTACTGTTCAGTGCTCTGATGGGAGGTGTTACCTGTACTTGTGTTTCGAGCAGGTGTAGCTAGCACTTTATCTATTGCCTGAGAAAAAAAGAAAATTTGTTCCTCATTCAGGAGTTTTTCCATTACTTATATCAGTATAAATGCTCTCAAGCCAAGCATCAAAGTGATCACAGTAAGAGTCAGTGACTATAAAGGGGAATAGAATTTGCCTGAAGAGTGTGTGAGTAATCATACATTTCCATGGATGTGTTTGTGTATGCATCTAGCTATATATCAAAGTATTATCGCACAGTCTTGAAAAGTTACTGCTTTCTACACAGCACACAAGTACTGCTTTTTCAATGGATATTGCTAGTTCTTAACTGTAGAGGGTAGGAAAAGATATGGAAGGTCTGTAGTGGAAGCTGCAAGAGGAATTTAAGTAGCTAGATGATAATTCCCCCTGTCATGTGGTAAAGACCCTGAGGTCAACCCTTACTTCTTATAAAATGATAAGAGGTCTATAATGGCAGGGAAAGGTCTCAGATTTATCCCTCATCTGAAAAACAATGACTCTAGTGACACATAATGCCCAGGCACAAGCTGGAAGATTCATTCAGCATTCAGCCACCTACTGAATCATCAGGACCAATACAAATCTCTTCAATTTCTTTGCAGTTGTCTCACAGAGCTCTTTATTACTGTTGTGGTGGTGATTATTATTATTACTATTATTATTGTCATTACTAGGATAACTATTATGCTAGTACCAAGTTTTTGATAAATTCACTTGACTTTAGGTTTTTAATCTAAGCCATGAGCAGTGAAGATCTAGTCAATACAGAGAATGATGTCTAGGGCATTATTCAGTTCTCCTTAAGGTGAAATGAATGCTGTTCTAGGCTTCATTGACTGTTTTGACTTGTATTCTATTGATAATACAGTAAGTCTATATCACTCGGTCAAATGTAGATTTGTAAAATAGATATCTAAAGTCTTGCTCCAAAACTGACTTTCCTCCAGGTGGGAGCATATTGCAATAAGTATTATATGAATATTTTTTCAGTGTAACCTGATGAATTTGAAATCTGAAGATGACAACACCAGAGATGCTGAAGGTAAGATTGATTCTGTTTCTAGCCCAGCCTGTGTAACCCATAGATAAATAAAGAAGCAAAACCTGGTGATAGAAAATCCCTTCTGAAGAGAAAATGCAGTCTAACGAGTAATGTGTTTAGATAGATATGGTTCACACATTCTGTGCTGCACACGCTGTGAGACATTGAGTTTAGCTCCAAGTCCCCAGAATAATTTATGCACCTAACTTTCATTAAATCGTATGTGAACTGTGGGAATACAATTGAAGACTTGTCCCTTCACTTCCTCTATCGTTCAGACCGTAATTAGTAAGGTAACAGCTGAAGCAGTGGTATTGCCTCAGTTCTTACCTCATACACTTACATGGATGTTTGAACTCAAACGGTGTTGTAATGGAGCAGATGAATGTACCTATTCCACATGGGGTTCTCCTTTTTATTAAACACAGAAACTAGAAAGGCTTGAAACTAGGACGAAACTGGCCTAGAAGTTGGATCTCTCTAGAGCACAAATCTACTTTAATAATCACAAAATCGTTAGGGTTTTTTTGGAAAAACATGTAGACCCTGACTCATCTAGTATAATATAACCATTGGTATTTAGCTGGAAGGGGCCACGCGGGACCCTTCTGCATCCCATGGGGAGAGCAAGGCTCTGGCAGAAGTCAGGCTCACTCAATGTTTGCACCAGCCACTGGAGGGAGGTGGATATTTCTCTCAACCGACTGAAGGGAAACCAGGAAACTACAGACCTGACTCAGTTCAATGTCCAGAGCCTGGTGGATGAATCCAGAGTCAGTAACTCATATATATGCTAACTAATAGCCACACAAGTTTTCTTTGTAGTACAAGGATAACTTCATACAACAGCATGGCAGAGGTTGACAATGTATGGCTAAGGCCCCCTTAAAGACTCTCTTGCATTTTTTGGCTTGGAGAAAAGACTGACAAAAAGCCTTTTGAGTGGGTCTGAGCAGAGTTAATCTCCCACACCTCTCAGATATTCTGGGGTATGATTGAAAGCACTTTTATAGACATGGACTTGTACAGATAAAGAAATGTATTGATTCCTGTGCCTTCTCCACGGCATGGTAGTCTTCTTACCTGAGACCATTATCCAAAGTACTGTCTGCAATTAATCTTCCAGGCAGTGTGTAATCACCCAAGGTGTACGGGGCTGAGTTTCAACTAGATAATGATACAGAAGGGGGGTGTGGAGGGGGAAGAGAGAGGAACACCAACGTACCATTTGTTTGCTATGCCTATCAGGAAAGAGGTGCAGGCAAAGATTGTTTGGTGTCCAGTGAGGTCAGGGCTTCAGACATGATAAAGGACAAAACAGAAGCCCTCCAGACTGAGTATTAAATATAAATGTATGTCTTTTCAATGTATTTGTACAGGAGGGAAGCAGGAAAAAAAAAAAAAAAAAAAAAAAAAAAAAAAGGTGAAACATTCCAGATGCTTGCCTGCAGTAAAGCATTTCTGGCTGTTAGTTCCAGTAGGTCATTACTGCATTAATTTGGTGTTTAATTAAATGCCTGTGCAACAGACCATTTATTTGTTATCTAATATTAGCTTTAGTTCTTATCAATTAAATGCTAGCTGAGGGCTTGATTCACTTACGTTTTATGTCCCCTTACACTCTATTTTTTATAAACAAAAAACAAGGACTCTGCACAGAGGGAAGATTTACACCCCCAAATTTCACAGTGTGCATAACGCAGTATGCGGAAGTGCTTAGGCAGAAGGTGCTGAAACAAAGGAAGATTTAAAAACAAAACAAAACAAAAAGTAACTTAGGCATTTTATTTTCAAACAACAATGGACAAGCTAACCAACTAACACAAAAAATGCTTTTCAGTGAGTGTTTCCAATGATGGTCTAAGATGGATCATGCACACATCTGATTTTCTTTGCAATTTTTTTAATTCTAGAAAGTCTTACTCAGAACAATGTGACTTTCCAGTGGGACTTCTTTTAGGATACTCATTTTCCTTGCTCTCTCCTCAAAGCAGAGGAGGCTCTGCTATTTGTTCAAAAGCTGGGCTCCATCGCAGCCTCAACTTCTGTCTTTCGTGGGTATTTATTTTCTTGCGGACTTAAAAAAATTCATAATGTTGAAAAGTCACTTGGAGTGTTGGAGTTTTTTGTGTTACTTATTGTTCATAATAGTTACATAAACATTGTGTCAAACTGAAGTATTGACTAGATTACAGAAATGTTTGGCTGTTGTCACATAGAGTAAATTTTCAGAAAATTCTGAGTCCAGCTGCTCCCACTACAAACAACTAGCTAAAGCAAGTCTTGAGGACTAGTTCAGATCTGTGCTCTTGGTTGGAAGAGTTTCTAGAAGCCTGCCACACATTCAAAATAGAGTTCCTATACCTGTCCTTGCAAAATTAGAGCAAGTGAATCTCTCATATGTACATGTCTTTCTAGGTAGTAGTGTATGTGCAGTCCCACAAGACTGCTTTTGCCTACAACACTGAATGTGTCCGAACAACCCCAGTCAATATGGTTTAGAGGCTTGGTTCATCTCATCCTGCATCTGGTTTTTAGGGTCAAGCAACTCTGAGTAGCTCATGTGCCATGATAGTAAATGTACAGGGCACTACTAATGCTCTAAATCAGGCTGGCTGGAAAAAATCTTGCACTCTGTTTCTTAGTCCACCTCACTATGCTGCATAACCTGTTAAGTCCTGAGTGTTTGACAGTAATGGCCTCTTAATTGGGTGAGGAAGACACTTTAGAAAAGTAATTATTAAATTTTATTATCAGAGTGCACCTTCTTGTAGAAGGAACATTTTTTTTACACCCAGTTTGGAAGTTATGCTTTGATCTGTAATGCAATCTAAATGAATAGTCAGATCTATCTAGCTATCTTAGAGTCTCAAGAGTGGTGGCCTCTATTTTGGCTGTCTTTCTTCTGCGATAAATGCTGAACACAATTCTAGAATTGAGCATTTTCTGCTTCTCTTTCCCACAAGTAACTGTTTGAATCTTTTCAAATATGTGTTAAATTATACATCTGAAACAAATTTCCTATGGATTTTATGAAATTAATTCATTTTATGAATTTGAAAGTGATTTTCCTAACAGGCATGGTAAAACTCAGTAAAATCAGAATGTCTTTCAACATCTCAGTGTTATTAAAGGTTGAATTAAGAAGTCAAGTATTATAAAATTGTTTATTGAAGTTTTTGAAACAGTCATTTAAGAATTATTTTTTAAAAAACATGACTGAAATTCAAGCTGCAGTCTAACCATGGCCATGTACGTTACATAATGCCATAGCTAAGTTCAAAATCATACATGGCAGTCCAAGCACCACAGAAATATGGACAAAACAAAGACTTTTGGTTTTCAGATGATAGATTTATCTTCAACATTGCCATCATATTATTATTTTAGTATCTTACAACTGAATTCTTAAACAGTTTGTAAGAAAGCAGCTTGATAAAATTAGCTTGTTGTGCACTGTTGTTTCTGGCTACAGTTTGCTATCATATACGGTTGCACAGAAGATCATAATTCTGCACAGGATTTGATCAAAACAAAGCACTTTTAGCTTCTGTTGACATCAGTGAAGCTGAGAAGCAGGATCACCCTTAGGAGGTAAATGTTAGTTGGTCTCTGCAGTGTTGGAAGGAATCAAACACTATGGTACTGTGGGAATTAAAGTAGTCTATATGGAGTCGAATTGGATCAAATCGAATTGAATCAAATCAAATGAAATAGCAGTCTTGCATAAAAGAGCAGATGTTTACATGATTTGCTCAGCTGAGATCCAAAAGCTGAGCCACAACAGTGACTGAGAAACACCAAACAAGGTCAAATCTTCCAGTTCCTAATAACATTTTGATGAATACAGCCAACATAATTATGAGACCAATGGTGACCATTCTGCCTACTGAAAGACAGCTTTGTGTGGCAGTTAACAAGGGAGAAAGTAAATGAACAAAGGTTACAGGGAAAGAAGGAGTACTCACTGAAAAGGACTCATAATGCAAAAGTGACAACGCAAATGAGACTGAAGTGGAGAGATTTGAGGTAATAAAAAACTGGATCTCTGTGTCTGAAAAATGTGGTGAACAGGGATGAAGATTTTGAATAGATGTGGAGAACAGGCAAAAAGAGGAAAGATGAAAATCTCCCACATTCATAAAATCATAGACTCATAGAATGGTTTGGGTTGGAAGGGATAAAGATCACCTAGTTCCAATCCCCTGCCATAAGCAGGGACACCTTCCACTAAACCAAGTTGCCCAAAGCCCCATCCAACCTGGCCTTGAACCCTTCGAGGGAGCCAGGGCCAGCCACAGCTTCTCTGGGCAAACTGTGCCAGTGCCTCACCATTCTTACAGTGAAGAATTTATTCCTTATATCTAATCTAAATCTACCCTCTTTTAGTTTAAGGGCTTTACCCCTTATCATATCACTCCATGCCTTTGTAAATAATCCCTCTCTAGATTTTTTGTAGGCCTTCTTCAGGTACTGGAAAGCTGCTATAAAATCTCCCCAGAGCCTTCTCTTCTTCTCTCAGCCTGTCTTCACAGGAGAGGTCCTCTAGTCCTCTGGTCATCTTCATGGCCTCCTCTGGACTTNTGTCATCAGCAAACTCGCTGAGGCTTCACTCGATCCCACTCTCCATGTCCCCAGTAAAGATGTTAAACAGTGCCTGTCCCAATACTGACCCCTGAGAAATGCCACTTGTCACTGGTCTCCATTACACAATGCTGATGGAATATACAGTCATAAATGTAGAAAGCTGGAATGAAATGTAAAAGGAAGCCTGAGCTCTCCTCCCCTCCAATGTTAACTCACATATAAGCAGACAGAACTACACACAAGGAGATGTTAATACAGAGGACAGACTGCACAAAGACAACATTTCAATAGTAGAATGAGTAGGAGACCTCAAAAAAAAGGGGGAAAAAAGTGAAGATACTTTGTAGAAGGAGCTGAATGCTCTGTATTAAAGGGGGCTGAGAGAGTGAAAAAGCCCTTTACTTCTTCTGATGAAAGTCCCTAGTGAAACAGATGCAGTAAGAAAGGGAACACAGGCTCCAATTTAGGTTTGACATGAAAGGACCAACACGTCTCCCTTGTGAGCACATCCAAAAGGCAAGGTGAAAACATTCTGGGGATGGAAATTCAAGGGGGTCTCCTGTGTCGAATCTCATTAGGTCCAGATGGATATCAAACTGGTGGATGTTTTCAGAATTATCTGTGTCAAAAATGTTGACAATTCTATGAACTAGCAACCCTTTGGTTCTGTTCACTGAGAATGTCACCTTCCTATCCCATTTACTGGTTTTGCTTTGGTCTTTCTTGTAAATCCTTACTATGGGGTAGTTAATATACCTTAAAACTCTGACTGTAAAATCCCAGTGGATTTCAGACACTAGATTTTCACTATGAGTTAAAGTAATGGAATTTAATGCTCACCTCGCATACCTACTTCCCAATAAAACTTCTGCTTGTTCTTCACATAGGTGAGCTGAGATAATTAGTTTGCTTCCAGTGAAATAAATAAATAAGCATATGCCCCACTTCTGTGAAAGAAGTCAATGAAGAGAGCAAACTGAAATCTCAAGTGAAACTGGAGAACTGGAGCTCTCCAGACAGAAGTGAAATTTAACTTTCTTCAACTTCCAATGACTTTAACTTTTTAAGACTGGTGAAAGTTTTGCTGTTAGTGTCAACCATTAGGTAAGAGAAAATAGGCTTCATTCTTAAAATCAGGGAAATGAATAGCATATAAAATATTGTGAGTACAAGGGTTGTCATTTGAAACCCACATAAACAGAAGGAATGAAACATGAATGACTTTTACATCATTATTTGCACAAAGTTGTGTCACATATAATTCAGAGTGTTTCTGCTGGTCTTAATAGATCAGTCTTCAGTAAAGTGTCTCACAACATTTGTGCTCTCTGCAAAGGGTAGCACAAGTTGAAGCTCTCATCCCCACTCCATGGTCCTGGATTGCTAAAAGCCTTCATC
>VXBL01009970.1:81189-96539 GCA_013400195.1 Aramus guarauna
AAACCTCAGTCATTCACTGATCAACAGTTGAGCTACTTTCTACTGGTTCAAACACCTGATATGTGGCTCACAATATCTTCATCTAAATCATATAAACCCCACTCACCCAGCAGAATTTTACCACTGAAAGTTAGGGATTAATTCAATAAGGATCAGCAATCTGAATCAATTTCTAGAAAGGGTGACTTGTATGTAAGGCTGTTCAATAAGCACATTATTTTGAAAAGGTTTGATGAAATACAGTAAGGTGCGNCTGTAGGTGGCCTAAACAAAAAGCTCCTTTCTGAATTTTCAGCTCTGTGTTTCATACCTAGATACTTTGTATTAGTCCAAGCTTGAACCAGAAATCCATGAGGAACAACAATTTGGATGAGACATTGGGATTAGATGAAATTTGTCAATTGACTGCAAGCAAATTTATAATAGCATAAAGAGCAAAACACTTTGTGCACTACCATATTGAGACATCACCTCGGTCTCACCAAGCTTTGCTTTTCCACATAGCTGGTCTGTCTAGGTTACTGAATCTCCAGCAAAATCAGAAGGCAGCCATATCCAGAACTCCAAGCGACACTGAGTATACTCAAAATTGCGCTGATAGAACAAGAGGTCCTACAGAGATTGATTGGCATCAACCCTTTGTCCTCTCTTCCCAAGGGGAAAATAAGGATAAACTGATATACAAAACAGAAAATCAGAAATGCAGAAGAGTGACAGACATTCAGCTGGCAAACTGGGTCTGTCATAGCCAAGGATACAGCCCTAGGGTTGGGTTAGCTTCATGGTCTACATCAAATATCTGAGTTGTCATGGAGGCACATGTTTTTGACTGTCATGAATCATACACAGACATGATGCTCAGGTGAAGTGACTTGTAAACACTTATCTGTCACTGAGCTTTCTTAGTGTTGATAGATAGCACAAAGAATAACAACAAAGCCTTGTTCTGTTTTATCTGGTATTGAGTGGAATTATTGCAAGGCTACGTTTCCAAAATCTATTGGGAAAAATTCCACTGAAGGTGGAATTAATAAAGGCTCTCCTTGTTTTTTCTTTATATTTTCATTACATTTCAATGAACAAAAGTCATGATGAAGTCATGGATAATTGTAAGGAATGTAGGAAGAAACAATGTGAGGAGGTAGTCTCAAACTGAGTTTGCATTAAAATATAGAAGTGAGATCAGGCTCATTTCAGAACACTAATAAGAATTAAAAAATAAAAACAAACAAACAAAAAAAACCACCTCAAAACCAAAAACAAACCCAAAACCAAACCAGAAACACTGATGTCCAACCTAAACCAATCAAATAATGAAAGCAATTGCTTGAATGTAAAAGATTTGGCCTCAGATCCCTGTACATTACTAGATCCCTGTGCTACTTGTTATAGCACAAGGAGCTTGAACCTTCTGCCATATTTTAAGCAACCATCTTCATACCACCTATGATTTTTCATGTGCACACTCCTTGGACATCAACCAGATTTCCAATTTGGATCCTGAAAATCTTATCATTCTCTCTCTTTCTCTTTTTCTCCTCTTCTTTTATTGAATCAACATTTTGTGTTGGTAAGTTCTTTTGACCTGCTCAATGTGAAATACGAAGGGTGGGAAACAGATGAAAATTGTCTGTTAAAATCTAACTAACCTTGAAACAAATGATGACAAGGTCAAACACTCAGCACTGTTGTGAAAACATTTATTCATTTGTGGTTGCTAAACACTGATGTAAAAGAAGAACCTTACTTAATTACTTCAATCTTCATTCATCTTTTAGGTGAACTCAGATGACCACTGGTTTTGGAGTAAGACCAGAACATATAAATTAAAGACACTTCTGCCCAAGGACTCTTCTTAGAGTGACAGAAGTCTGGGGTTTTGCTATGTTGAATACACCCGAAAGAGACAGGTTTCCCAAATTCTATTACTACTTCTGCTGTGGACTTATATGTGAATTTGGGTTATTCCTTCCAAAATGTGTGGTTTGGTATTTAGAAAGCTAAATAGTTTCCTAATGAGGTTAATTAATGATCCAGGGAAGTGTTTAGCTTAAACTCCCTACATTTTCATGACTAAGTCATGCTCTTGTGTCCGTGCATGGTTTGACTGTATAAGTCTTTCACCCAAGTGCCAGCACCATGTGACATTTTTAGCTCACCCCTGCATCCTCCCCCAGCTTCTTTCTGTCTCTTCAGAAGGACATCAATCTCCTGTAGATTTTCTGTCATTGGTGAAAGTCCTGTGCATGTGTCCCAGAGATTTAGGGGTGCTGGAGGTTGCAGTAGGTGGTTATGAATAGGCAACTAAATCTTCTTCCCAGTGTTTAACTATTGTGACCTACATTCAATTACACTGAGCAAGATTGTTGCCAGAAAACTCCTGTAAGGTTTAAAAAAGGTACTTTTCCCCACTATTTTACAAATGTAAGGACAGAGAGCTAAGGTTATAACCTTGCTTAAAGGTTAGTTGTCTGTACACTTTAAAGGCCCTAAAACTAGAAGGCTTTCAGGAAGATCTTCCATTGCAATGTTCAACCATGTTCTACCTGAAGTGATATGTGGTCGCATAGCACTGAAGTCAGTAGAGATTTACACCAGGGCACACAGGTGTCTATTTGTTTCTGTGGTGATTTTGTCACCCAAGTAAAAGATTGTTATTCTGGTGTTATCTGAGGCCATCAGGTTTCATCATCATCATCATCATCATCATCATCATCATCATCATCATCATCATCATCATCATCATCACTTCATGATACAAAAGTATCAAGTATCACGGACTAGCTCAAAATGTTATAAAACAAATATGAAAATACAAGACCATGCTTTATGACATGCAGTATTTCACAGCCAAATACTCCATTGCGGGTTTGAGCAGCACAATGTAATTTAAGTACATGAGCATCTGTCTAGCCCTTACTTATTCATCAGTGCCCTGTCTTCTTTCAGATTCCTCTCCCTTTCCAGTTTTTAATATTTGGAATCATTTTTATGTTTGGCAGCAACAGATGGATCCTAAATATCTTTAAAGTCGTTAGTTTAATAACACAATTGGTAAGTACAGTCATTCTCAGTGAAGGACAATTGTTACAATTACCTCACTAATTTCAGTGTGTAAATACATTGTGTCAGGGACAGCATCTGAAAATAATTTAATACATTTGAATACCATATTCATTATCAATAATATGGGCGTTCTTACTCATTGGCTTACATGTAAAAGGAAAGAACAAATAACTAAGAAAAAAAGAAAAAATAAAAAAATAAAAAGAAAACCAAAACCACCAACCCCCCCAAAAAGTCTTGACTTTTAAAAATTAATTATAAAATTAGCTGATGAAGAAAATTAATCCAAACTGACTTGAATTTGAATGCTGTCAGATGGAGTGAAAAGTGCCCTAGGTATATAAACAAGCTTTAGTAATAAATAACAATGTAGCAAGCCAAGGGGAAAGTGTTTATAAAAGGGATTTGTGTTTGCTGCATTCTCATTTGGCAGTCTCATTAATGATTTAGAAGAAGGTGTAAACACCACATTCATGATTTTAGGGAAAGCTGGTGTGCTAAAAATGCCAATAAGGAGAGACAAAAAAAGAAAAGAAAACAAGAAAAATAATTCTGTGAAGAGTCTGCTTTTCTGTGCCTCCATGTCTTCAGCTAAACAGAAACACTTTCTCTTCTCCCATGTCCTTAGATCTTCTTCTATCTTAATTTCCACAGGATCTGTTCAAGTTCCCCAGAGCCACCTTTATGTTTCTTGAATTGTCCTTCTGTAAGAATTCAAGTTTCCCCATTTTTCTCACTTACTTTTTTTGCAGGAGTTTTTTAGATAGCTAAAAACCAGTGTAAGATAAGAATGTGGAGATGTATGAATTTATCCACCACTGTGGTTTGTGTGCTGGATGATCAGCTAGAACCTGCCTTCTGGTGCATGAATGTCTAAACACAAATGAGGAAAAAGTTCTCTGAAAATAAGATCATTGCCAAAAGTAAATTATTTCTGATAGTAATCAAAGCGTTTGGACAATAGCTAAAATGAATGGTTGGAAGTCATTCAATGGAAATGCAGAAGTCTGGGGTGGAACATAAGTCTTCCACAATTTTGAGATATGACCCAATAAACATATCAGCATGACCAGCAGGTCGAGGGAGGTGATTCTGCCCCTCTACTCTGCTCTCATGAGACCTCACCTGGAGTACTGTATCAAGCTCTGGGGCCCCAGTACAAGAAAGACATGGAGCTGATGGAGACAGTTCAGAGGAGGCCACGAAGGTGATTTGAGGGCTGGAGCACCTCTCCTATGGGGACANTAAGATCATTTCAGCCTCACTGGGACCTGAAAAATTGGTCAATGGATTCATCCCATACTTTGCTGACTTTTACATAACAGTTGTTTTTTGATTGTTAAATAACATTTTCTGGAGGGAAACCTTCCCTGATTATATGCCAGTTCTTTCTCTAAGGTCTACAGCTGTCTGATTTATACAGAGCTGTCTGATTTATATAAAGCTTAGATATGCAAAGCTTTTATTAAAAATAAAAAATAATAATAAAAAAAATAATCCTAATTGTATTTCTTCTTATGGATTCCCTTCTTTTCCTATTCTATACTAATAATGTGTAGGGTTATTTTAATCTTTGACAGTAATCTGAATCTCACTAGTAAAATACATTGTTCTTTGGATGATGTTGCTTTGCCAGACTTACTTTTCACTGGCAGCTAGTGAGATAGTTCAAAATATTGGTTATAGCTATCCATCCTCAGAAACAAGAATCAAAATTAATCCTTAACACAAAAGAATTTAGAAAGGAATATTGATCAGATTACAGATGAGGGCTGAGATGAAGTAGGGTAGAAAAACTTGATCCCTCTGTCAGGTCTCTTTAATGGCACTACAGATAAGCACTCCTCTGTCAAGGCCTGCTCAAAAGCACGCTGAAGTCAATGAAGAGAGTCCTATTAATATTGATAATTGCTTTTAGATGTGACTGAAGCATTGGAGAAGGGTAAAAATGATCCCTGATCACTGCTGCAACCTAACTGCTGTTTCTAGATGCAGATGGCTCCTGCTTAATCTAATTCTTATCTAAACCAGCAAAATCTCTGCCCATCCAGCAGCTTTCTCTCTCAGAATGTTTCTACTCTAACCGCATTCCTGTACAAGCATTAAACTCATCTCTAAACTCTGCTGCTTCTCTCTCTTACCTAACTGACCAAAAATTACTTTTCTGCCTGTGCTGATTTATTTTCCCTTTTTAGCTAAAAAACTTATCTTCCTTTCTGCTTCTGTGCTAGCACTTCTTCTTGCCTGCTCCTTTTAATTATTTCCTAGTCTTTCTGCATGAATCTTTATTTCTCTCCTGCAAAATTTTCTCACCACTTCTGTTCAGACTCCTCAACTGTATCCCACATATTTACAGTACAGCCTGAGATGTTTTCCATGTTCAGGTGTGACTCTAGCACTGATGTTTTGCTGACCCTCCAAACAGTGCAGAAGTACCTTTTTTCAAAAGATAAACCTCCTGGGACTCTCTGCATTTTTAATCATATATATATATCTTTTTTTCCTCATGTGTGTACACAGACACGCACACACACACACACACACACACACTTATATACATATGCTTGTGCATATACATCCTCAGACACACACACACAATTTGGAATCCTTAGTAGATATTTCAAAGTAGTGGGGAATATTCAGGTATTTTAATTAACCAGCTTTTTTACCAAAATACTTCAAGTCTAATGGGAGAAACTAGGAAGAAGAAATATGCTACTCTGATCTTGAGAAGGTATGTGGGTCTAGGAGTGGAATAAAAGACTTCTAGCATCTTTTAGTTTACGCGAACCTATGGTTTTGCTACTAGCCATATGCATCCAGATTACATCTACATTGAACTAATGCAAAAAGGGACCTTATGACATATCTTCTTTCAGAACAAGAAATAACCTCTTTTTGTTTACCAACATTCAAGAATATATATTTGTCTTGAACCTTGTATGCCCTTTCATTTGATACTTGAAGGACTTACTAGGTATTGAGCATAAATTTTACTGCCTCAAAATTAAAAACTCATTTTACTTGAGCTAAGGAACAGTCAAATCCTAAGACTTCAATAATGGGATTAAAAAGACTACTGAATAGCTCTTGTTTAGCTTGTGTAGAATTATGTGTTATCTGACCTTTTTCCCTAGGTTCCTGCGAATTTCAGAATTTAGTCATGTGTTTATTTACCTGCTGTTTTATATTCCAGGTTGCATATGAAAAGTCTTAGAGGTTCATGACAGGACTTGGAAGCTTGGTGGCAATTGTTCCCTGCTTTTGGGTTCAGATGGCTGACTGGTGACAACTGTGCTCTTCCTTCAAGCCTCAGCTAGTAAGTCCTGCTGTTTTGAGGATGGCACAGCTGAAATATCACTGAATAGCACTTTCAGGAGTGGGACTTGTGGTGTACTTGGTCTTCACATTGCCCAGCTTCAGGAGCACCAGGATTAGGAGTGTGAGGAACAAACTGCATCTGCCAGGGAAAAGCTCTCGTCCTACTCATCTGCCACAGTCTTTGTGAGGAGTAGCCAGGGATGTGGGGTGAGAGATTTGGCTCAAGCATGCCCAGAACACCTGGGGGCTCCAAGCACGTTTCCCACACAACAGAGGAGGCATTTCCCATTTCTTTCTCTTAAGGGTGTAGCTTACTGAGAGCAGAACAACTTGACCAGCTTGTAGAGCTTCCCAGCAGGGTCCTCAAAAAGCACAGCTCCCCTCCAGTAAGCTAAGGAACAGCCACTGCCAGATTGCAGGTCAGAAGCCAAGCAATCCTCTTGGAGAGGCAGCTAAAGTTTCTCTTGTCCACTAGCAGTGATACCTGCATCATCAGTATTTTTCCATCACTAGGGTATCCTCACCTTATGTTATGCTGGTTAATGGAATGTTGACTCTAATGTTGTCTTTATTTTTATTGTTAGAATAAGCACTTAGACCTCTACAAGCTTTTAGCTGAGGATCTCTGTAGTCATCAGAAATCTCTTCTAGTGAAATAAGGAAGCCTAATTACACATTGGGAAAATGAATCACTGAGAGTTTAAGTGGTCTACTAAAGAAAATATGGCAAGACAGTGACAGAGCCAATAGCAGAACCTGGGAGTGGCGGTCACCTTTCCTAATCATTTGAAACAGTCCAGGAAAGGTGAAAGATTGTATTTTATGGAACAAGTTAAGACTGAGCTTTATATATTTAGGAAGAGCATTTTAGGATGTGGTGCCTGACACAGCAGGAAATTGCATTCAATGGTTTTGGAGGTCCCTACCAAATTTTCCCTGTGACAGGTCATTCCATTATTGCCCACTAAAGACTTTCTTACACCTTTCTCTGAAGCATCCGACACTTAATTCAGAGATAGGATATTGAACTAAATGGATCACTAGTTTGATCTATTATGTCAATTCTTATGTTCTTAGAGATGCAAACAGTATGTAGGGCATAGGTTTTCCTTACTGTACACAAAGTCAAATGTAAGTGTATATACTCTCTGTGGTAGGGGACAGCTGGCTGAGGTGGGGAAACTGTCGATGCTCACACCATTTTGTGGCTGTTCAAGAACTCAAGCAGAAGTTTACTTTGTAGAAGAAAACTCCATGTACACTGTAAATGCTGTTGGCCATGTGACATCACTGTATTCTTCCAGGGGCAGAAGTCATTTTCTTCCATGCCTATATTTGATTTCAATTAAAAGAAGAAGACAGCTTGCTTAATCTTTCCTAAAAGTTGATATGGTGTATACCTGAGTGAACTGACCAATTTCCCTTATAAATTATGTATAAAATCCACAACTGCATTCTCTCTCAGAAACTCAGAGGAAAATTCAATTTCTCTTTTAGCTTATATTTTTTCATGGTTCTTGGGATATTCATTTCATATTTTCTGCTCATTTTTATAAATGTCTTATTTATTCAAGCTCTTCATAGAGGAAAGTAATGCCACGCATTGCTGATTTTATTACTTTGGACAGTTTACAATATCTCTTCAGAACCTAACATGTTAATTGATTTTAAAATTTCTATAAATTTCAGCCATGCTTTAGAATCGTACATACTGATGCCAGAGAGACTTTTTGAAATGTCTTCTATGGCCCCACTGGAGTTTATCTGGATGTACATAGCTCTTCTTTTCCTTCTCTCTTCTTAGCAAAGATGCGAGGGGAATAATCTGCCACTGTCCAGGCTCCTGTCTAGGGACAGTAGCTAGGGTCAAAATTAGATATGTGATCCCAGTCATACATCTGTCTCTTAGAAGTAGGGATATCCACCTAGTATTATTACCTCCCATGATACCTCATATTTCTTGTTGCCTGACAGTGAACTCCCTGTTCCAAATACATGATTGTGCTGCACTTCAAACTATAGATTCTGTATATTATAGATACCATATATTTTATAATAAAATACATGACTGTAATCTTTATTACTCTTGTCTGCAGTACATAAATGCTAACAAAACAGTGAACTCTCAGTGTCCCTTTCCATTGTGCAATGGTCTCAAAGTAAAACCTGGAAAGAATTCAGTAAGAGAAGGTTCATCCCAGGTTATTGAAGCCCTCAATCCTAATTACGGAGAAGATTTCCCTGGGACATTACAAGTATATAACGTTGTGATGGCTGGAAGCACAACTGACTTAATCTCAAGCTAAAAGTCTGCAAATGAGTGAGGAAACAATTAAAGAGTATTCGGAGTGATTTTATCAAGGAAATATTCCCCATAGAAAACACCTTCTTCCCCCCACCTTGGGGAACCTTACATTTGCACATAGTATTTCCAGGAATGTTTATGTCAAGAATAAAACAAAACAAAGCATCTGCCTCCTATATTTCCCATGCCACACACACAGGCTATCATCACATGAGTAATTTCAATATCCAGTTACAATGCGGTATGTTATCTATGTTATCTACGATATAGATATATATGTCCATATATGTATAAATACATGTATATAAATAATAGATATGTTTAGATGGCATCTGTATTGCACAATAATACTATTTACAAGGAAAAAGATTATTCTAAGTGTTGTTACAAAAGCACCAAGATGTTGCAGCCAAGTTCTGAGCCTCAACACAGCTAAAGCAAAAGTAATATTAATTGATGAGGCTTTGGGCAACGTGGTCTAGTGGAGGGTGTCCCTGCCCCTAGCAGGGGTTTGGAACTAGATGGGCTTTGAGGTCCCTTCCAACCCAAACCATTCTATGACTCTATGATTCTATGAATTGGTTTTCACCTTACAAATCTTGTTGTTGCAATTAAAAAACAAAACAAAACCAAAATCCCAAGAAATTCAGACAAGCACAGCATACACAAATAGCATCTATGAAGAATCACCCTTCTCCTGTGCTCTTTCTGTTTATTTTTTACATAGTTTTAGAATCAAGTTTTATTTATTTGGCATTTGATAACTGGGATCTCAGTAAAATATTTGCTGAAATAAAAAGTGGATAAAAAGGAAAATAACCAAAATCATGTGGACAGAGGAGTCATAAAGTGGCTAGAGCTCTGCTAGTGTGGTAAGTCCAAATGGAGTTGCCAGATGGATCTCCATAGCCTCTGTATTGTGGTTAGACTTCTGGGTATCTACTGTCTAATTCTTCTGAATTCTTCACATACAATGAACCAGTTGTGTCTGCCATTTGCATTTAAGGGCTCTTCTGCCTTTAATGAAAGGGTTTCTGACACTATCCTGTGTAGGATTTCTAAGACCATGTAAACACATTCCTTACTTCTGTAAACCATCCACTCATTTAAGCTCACCTTTCCAGTAAGGAAAGGGATCTAGTAGCACAAAATGTCTGTGTAGGCTCTATTGCATAGGCTGCCTGCAGCACGTATCTGTCATTATCATATCAGGATGTTTAAGTGTTTTATTTGCATTATATTATTTAGTATTCCTCTTCCTTTCCTTCCTTTTCCCCAGATGACAGCAGAGGGTTAAGGAAGATTTAATACGTGCTTTCAATATAAAAATGTGCTTTTCAAGTGGCAAGAGAGGAAGGCAGTTTCAGCATTCAGCTTCTACACCTTCTTTTAAGAGTATTTTCAATTTAATTTAGACTCTATTTTATCCATGAGTACTGTATTGGCTCTAACATCTACCTGCTGATATTAAGTTACAGGGTGGCCTTTCCTTTTCTTATTTCATGGGTTTGCTTTCTCCATTTGTTCCTCTTGACTTGGAAAATTTATGAATGCAGAGCTTCCTGCTACCCATAAATATTGTTGGTCATACCATGTGATTGTCCAGTCTTTATTGGCTTGGTTTCTTGGTTTGGCTTCTTTTTAGAACTGAAGTACAGAATTTGAAAGACTTTAAAAAAACCCCCAAAACCAACCAAACAAACAAACCCAACCAACCAAACTCTGTCTCAGTTACCACCTGCAGAACAATATGCATGTAACTAGTATATGGTTTTTTTGAGGCATCTCAGCTATGTTGGACATAGTAGCTCAGAACTTAATGCTAATTATCCACCTTTGCTTTGTACAGTACATTATGTCATTTTGTGGAGTTTATTGTCATCTTGCAAAGGGTACCAAAAGTTTATAATATTGGTTGTGTTCACCTCTGTATTTACCCTTCTTTATTGTCAGAATTATGGTTAACAGAAAGCTCTCCATTGGATGTACACCACCTTTCCCTTGTGAAATGTTAGAGTATCTTCCAAGTGAAAATAATGGAAAGAACAAAGTGCCTTCTGGACTTCCTGAAGTTTCACTGACTTTTGTTCTTTACGTGGCAATACACAGTTTCACCAGATTAGATGTTATTTTTTGGTGGTAGGGAAAGTAAAGGACATGGGAATAAACATGGTGGTGTACATGTTATTTGATTCCCAGAGGTAAACCCACCAACCAAAGAAAGAAACAAATAAATGCTCCATGCAAAATATCAAATCAGAAACAATTACGTCTGAAAGCTAGTCCTCTGGAGAAGCATGTGCAAATCCTTCTCTTTAGGTCTAATTTACTTTGTTGTTACTTGTTGATGTATTTCTTGGGGGGACAGGTTTTCTTAGGATAAGGGAAATT
This sequence comes from Aramus guarauna, assembly GCA_013400195.1. Classification (NCBI taxonomy): domain Eukaryota; kingdom Metazoa; phylum Chordata; class Aves; order Gruiformes; family Aramidae; genus Aramus; species Aramus guarauna. The sequence continues at coordinate 92,273 of VXBL01009970.1, forward strand.
TCAGCTATTGCTAAAAATCAGTATAGGTTTTACACTGATTGGCTAAAAAAACAGTGGAGAATTTGGGAAAAATATGAGTTGTGCTGGCAGCTATCTAAACTACAGATTTTTAAATTATTACTGTTATTATTGACAAAGGGCTAATCCAGCATGAAAAAGTATTAGGATTTTTAATTTTTATTATTTTCACAAAACATTATAATAGTAATATCAGAATAATAGTACACATTTTAGAATAAATAAAACAACAACAACAACAAATATTTTCACCAATGGCATTTCAAGAATTTTCTTGGATTTTGTTTATTTGTTTGCTTGGGATTTATTTTCCAAAGAGCAGTGGGAGCAGGAAAGAAAAGCTATTTTGTTTTGTGTTTGTAAGCCTGAGCACATACATGCGTGGAAACTAGAAACACTTGTGAACCTTGAGAATATCACAGCGGTTTTTGGAAGATCAACTTTGTAAAACTACTGTATTACTACCAAGTTGTAGCTTCGGTTACTTGCCCAGGGAAGCTGAAAGTAAGTCTGAAGCAAGTGTAAAAATGACCATATAGAAATCAATTTTAAAATGGAAACAAACACTTGAGAATTACCCTATCTCCTGACTTTAGCTGGAGAAATTCAATCTCTGTCTTGAAATTCACAGTTTTTTCTGTTAAATATTTCCTGTTTCATTCCTACAGTGGATGTCCTTTATAGCTGATTGGAATAATAAATAATCCTTATCATTTCATAGGTATGAAAATAAATTATATTGTCCCCATTTTCTATAGAAGGATCATTTTCACTACAGCAAAGCGTCATGATCTGCTCCCTTCCAGTGCAGCCAGGAGATTTATTCCCAGAAGGAGTGTCACAAGAGCCCATCTACACATGCACTTCCTCCACTTTTAGAGATGTTTACTTGTTTGGTTGATCTGTTAGAGAATCTAACAACTCTGCAGGTAATATAATAGGTACTTCTCTGTAGGACATTCATAACACCATAACATTTCAACTTGAGCTGGACTGTCTGAAGAATTATGTTGCAGCAGGAGGAATTTACAGCTGCATTGGAAATAATGCCACAGCAATCCTCTAATCTTTGTGTGTGCTGACAGAATAACCAAATTATGTCTCTGCTGCTCTGAAGCTGATGCACCAACCGTTATCTAACACCCATGCCAATGGCTGAAGCTCACTCCCAGTCAACCTGACTGTACTCATCTACATGGGTTGGAAAAAAAGTGTTTCTAATGTCATGGGTGCAGCTAACTCAGGGCTGCTTTTTGTTCATTAACACTGGGAAAAACAGTGCATGGAAACACAGCATAAGGATACTTCAGCTGCTCCAGGTGATACAGGTTCGCTGTGTATGTGCTAGGAAATTCCACTGTGCCTGGGCACTGAAACGTGATGCTGCTAAATGACTGGACCGTTTCCTGGCATCAGTGTGGCCCTTTTCAATTTGCAATCTCCCAACCGGTTTGGAAAGTGATAGAGTTTACCAGCATAAAGGCAAACTGCACCATGCCAGTTGGCCTCAGAGCCCAGGAACATGTAATTTACCAGTGCAGACATACCCTTTGGGTCCATGTGCTGTCTGGGACTGAACTCAAGTTAATAAGTCCTTCCACTCAGACCTGTGCTTAAGCCCACCTGGTGCCACACTATGCTGGGTAAAACCAATCCAGGATTTCACTCTTGTAGCCTTCTGCTTCAATCCATTTGTATCACAGAGATGTGATACCCGCCACAAAACTTAACATGCATACTTCCCCACTGAAACAGATGTGCCTGAATGGTGACAAGCAAAAGCTTGTGGAGGGCTCCAAGTTTCAACATACTATTTACCACCTGAACCTTTCCTCCTGTGAAAGGAAGGTGGGATGGTGTCTGCCTCCTGGCTGGCAGTACACTCAGTCCATGCTGATTCCACAATGCAGTGGGAACTTGCTTCCCTTCCTCAGGGCTGGCTATGTCAACGATCAGAAAGACTTCTCTGAGCATGTCTGTTCCTACTTCACTTCCAAAAAATTAAAGTCTCTTGGCAAATGCTATTTTAAAGCAGTTTGTGCTTCTCTCTTTATGAAGAAAATTGGAGTGAGGGAGCAGAATGAAATAAGGGATTGAAAGACATCTCTTCTTACCTGTTAAAACTAATGAATTGATGCCGAGATCTCAGATGAGACACTATCAGGACTTCCATAGGCAAAGCCACCAGTGGAGTATGTATACTAACTGGTAAATTACTACCTATCTGGGAGGGCGGCACCAGTTGCATTGGGAATGATTGCACTGGAAAGTCACTATGCTGATTGTAAGCAAATGTGCACTTCTCTCCCACCTGCCTGGGGAAGGTCGGGTCAGATAATTCATATTAAACTGGCTTGGTAAAGCTTTCACTGAAAGGCACATCATGCTGGTTGGATTTGATTTTTACAGACAGGCACCACACCTTTGGCAATAGCTTTCGCTGCTGTGAATTCAGTTGAAACTGGGCTTGCTCCTTCTAATGGGAGAGAACTGCGGAAGTGCACTGAATAAATATAGAGCCATTCACTACAGCAGTACTGACCCTGCTCGAACAGAGTGTGCTAACACTGTGGCAGGCTCCTTCCAAATTTTTATGCATGCTGGAGAAGAGCAAGGGCACACAAGAGAAATGTCTTGTCTCCCCCACACAAACCTCCAGGCCTAAGGCTTAAGGTAAATTCTTCAAGGAAGTTAGGAAGTTAATGTGAAACATACTGGGTGTTTGTTTGTTTGTTTGTTTGTTTGTTTGTTTGTTTTTAAAAAGGATTGTAGCTAAAGCACCTATCAGACCTTTGTTCTACAGATCTCATCTGTATCCCCTTCAATTCAGCAGAGAGCACTAGGCTTGTCAGTCCTCATATACCCATAGGACTCAGGAGACACTGCTGCATTGACTTCATGGCCATCTTGGGAGCAAGAGATATTTTGGGAGCAGAATAATGACAAAAAGGATGTGAAACAGATGATGAAGAACTGAATCCTGATAACTATAAAGCCCCCATTAAACATCATACTGGGGAGTCATCTTCATTAGAAGTTGATGAGAAGACCGGTAGATACCAGCAGTATCCTGAATATGTTGTTTTCAAGTGTCAGAGTTTTGATTTTTTTAATTTCTTTTTTTTTTTTTTTTTTTTTTTATTTTTTCAAGGCTTTAAAACTCTGACAACAGNAATTTGTCAGCTCTCTGATTTTCATAGGACCTGACTCCTCATATTAAACTCTTAGGGATGCTAATGCTGCTTTCCTGTCAGGAAAGAAAAGCCATGCTTATCTGCCAAGGCAGCTAAGGCTGCTGCTGCTGGCACTGCTCTGTGTGAGTAACATTTACCCCTGCAAACAGAACCTTGTGCTAACCTTCTTCACAGAAGAGAATTTCACACAACACCAGCCTTTACACTGTGTGCACACCTTTCCAGCTAATCTCTGTCTGATGTGGGTTTTTCTTCCTCTCCCTCAGCAGTTAATAGGTATGGCTAAATGATGCTCACCAGAGACTTCTGCTGAATGTCCTGCTTACTGACTGAGAAAGGAAAAGCTTCCTCATGATTTATCATCATTTCCACTTATGTCCCTGTATAGGAGATAACAAGTGACACAGGAATTTGTATGCATATTCTAACAGTCCTTAAAGGAGAGACTGTGTGATACAGTCAGGCATTGTCACTGGAGGGGGAACAGATTAGGTACCAGCTTCACCATAATGTTAATTTGCACCCTCTAAGAGACAGAGGTTTAAGTTAACTCATGTCTGCTGAAGGGTGTTTTGGGATAAGAATGTGCATGCAGCTACCAGGGAACTTCTGACACCTTGTAAGTTATTACTGGTTTGTGTGTTGGAGTCCTTAACCACATTAAGGCAGAGTAACTTCCCAAATGGAAGTTACGGAGTGTGTTGGAGGCAAAGGTGCCAATATAAAAGTGTGGGAGATTGCTGTTCAAGTTTTCCATTAAAGTACAAGTTTGACGAAGCTCAGGTGTGTATTGCTTTTGGGCATCTGTCAGAGAGGGAAGTGAAAGCCTTATGGAGCACTGGAGCATGTTATTGGCAGTGTTGTAGGCAATACGGCAGTGGAAGGGATTGCACAAGCTGCTTTTACACTCTCTTAACGTGTTCCTCTGGATGGGCTATGTTTTGTCTTCACTGGAAGAATAGGGAAAGAAAAAGGGATAGGGTAAGAAAAGTAAAACACAGAGAGGGAAGGGAAGGGAAGGGAAGGGAAGGGAAGGGAAGGGAAGGGAAGGGGAA
>VXBL01009970.1:105682-119669 GCA_013400195.1 Aramus guarauna
TTATAGAAAGAAGAGGTTCCTTAGTGGTTACATTGTGCAAGCAGACAAGGAAACTGTCCCTGCTCAGAATTTCTTTAACCTCAGTGATTTAAAAAATTGAAAGAAAAAAAAAAATTGTTATTNATTTTGTAAACTGGAAGGACTTCAGCTAATGCTCCATAAAAACTGTCTTAATATACAGTTATTACAAAGCTTCAGTTTTTTGACAGATTAAGTGCTATTAAATCACTTTGCTCTGAAGGCACTAAAAGGTCACAAGATGAATTAGTTCAGGCCGTCTTAGCCTACTCCTCAGCACATTGCTCCACTCAGAAGAGAAGGGGGTGAAAAAAAAAGAAAACTGAACTGGAAATTATGACCCTCTAAATGTCTACAGGATGCGAAGCTGTGAAGAATGACAGTGCCTTGTCAAAAGCAGGCAGATGGGCTTTTATCAGCTTGCAGGGCAATTTTGTTCCCTTTTTTCTTTCTCTTTTCTCTTTTTTTTTTCTTTTCTTTTCTTTCCTTTTTTTTTTTTTTTTTTTTTTTTTNCTGTTCCATAATGTTACCTTCTCCCCTTTAGGAAGAATTTTCCAGTTGAAAAGATCAGCAGGCATAACCCAGCCTACTGCTTAGGACATGTACTCAGGTTGGATGCAGTAATTTTTTTAATAATAATGTTATAGCACATATTTCTTTAAGCAGCTGCTTTAACAGAGAAAACTTCCCTTCTGAAGGGGATTTCATATGCATTTTGGTAAGGATGGCATCTCACGCCCAAAGATGTTTTATTTTTCTGTTTTTCTCAAGGCATTTATGCACTGAAAGCAGACAAAGACTGTAGGCGTGTATTGTTTCCACTACTGTCTTCTCTACACAGATTGATCACTCTGCCCTCAGTGAAGTTATTCCAGTTTTACAAGGTCAGTGTAAATGGGATCAAAACTGAATCCCTGATGAAGCTTTCATTAAATCACTGATGCGTTTTTGGCTTCAGCCACAGCAGGAATGGCCCCTGCCTCTGGGAATTGTATACTGACTCTGTTAGGGGTTTAATTTCACCCCAGAAAGCAGAAAAAATCAGTACTAAAGAACACTTTGTCCTTAATTCACCCTACTGGGGCCTAAAAGTTGTCGATCACACATTGTATTTCTCTACCCAGCGTTTGAGAACAGCAGGGGATCTTTACATTCAATAGGCCATGAGCTGCATTACTTCAGCACAATTGATGAAGAAAGGATGGATCAGTGACCTTCGTTTTTTGGAATTCTTTACATTTTTATGGATGAATGTCATGGCTGTCATGTCTTTTCAAGGCTGTTTTTTCCATTATCATCCTCAGTTTTTTCTTTTCTTCCCATTTTGTGGATCTAAACTGTACTTCCTACTCCTCACTAACGACTTGCTCTCTGCAGCTCAGACAGCATTGATGCTTTTTGTGTTAACTAGCTTATTTTATAATATAGAATGATCTTGACTCAGCAAATTACTTCACTATGCCCCCAACTTTAAGTATACAAATAGTGAGAGTAAAGTCAATGGAAGTCATCATGGCTTAAATTTTTACATGTGCTTAAGTACTTTGCTGTATTGGGTCTTCTTGTGTATTAAAAACCTGTTGGTATTACAGCACCTCTCTCTCAAAGCCCTTATTGATCGTTGAATCGATCTTTATCACAGAAAGAGGAGTAATCATGTAAACAAAGAAGCACTGAATACTCAGTCTGAAAAATGAAAAACACGTGAAAAACAAATGAAGTAGTCCATGAAGCACCAGTTACCTCTTCAAAAAACAGCCCAAATACTCAAGTAAGAAAGTATACATCAACTTAAGGTGAGCACATTTGTAATAGCAGTATAGGACTAAGGTGAGATCAAGGACAGTCCAAGACACAACTGGCAACACTAGCACACGAAGACTTAGCTTCTAAATCCAGCTGTCCCAGTAAAGCTACTTTCTGATCCCAGTTTCCAATAACAGGAATTCACATTGACAGACATTCTGTTACAGAAACAACTCCAGCATTAAACCTGTATTCACTAAGAGCAGAACGTTTTCTAGGTATAAAAAAATGCGGAAGGGTTATAAGAAATATGCCGAATGAGGACTGATTTCCATGAAAACTTCTAATTTCAGTTACTTATTAAAAGGAGGATTCATGAACAGTAACAACATGGGGAATAGAATATTATTTCCAACTGGATTTTAATTTCTGGTGATAATAACATTCAACCCTTATTTATTTTCTACTCACAAAATACTAACACTATTGAGCTCTGCTTCTTTGAAAATGATCCTTATATTATCCCATAAGGATTGACTCCTCTGTAAACTTGAATCAGACTTTCCTTACCACCAACTGGACACATAAAAGTAAAAGCTGACCTTCTCTGACCATCACCATAGACAAGAAAATGAAATTATAGTTTAATAGCATTTCAAAAGGGACAGATACTTTTGCCTAATCATGAGACTCAGTCTATAGTCTACTTTCCTAAAGGTTTCTCTTTCCCTTATTACTTTCAATGGCATTCAGCACTTGGCCTGACTAGCAATATATAGTTTGCTACATCTTTTACAATACTAGTAAGTTGCAAGTTAAAATGCTGTCAAAATAATACATGCACTAAACTTTCTTTAAAAACAAACAAACAANAAGGATTTTCCACTGTGAAATCGTGGGGTTTGTCCCAGACGTCACTTACAACAAAGCAAAAATTGTGTTTAGATTTGAAGCATGAGGACTCTGAGTGTATAAGCCACAAGGAGGACATATTTTGAATCACAGTGCTAATTCAAATCAGTCAAAACTTTAGTACAGGATCAGCCATGACATTGAATTGAATGAAACCTATCGAGACCTTATGATAAAGTTCTGATAAGACTTATGTAAAGAAAATCTGGCTATGAATAAGTCAAATGAGTAAGAATTGAGCAGTAATACTTCAGTAGTACTGAAAGACCCTGCCTGGACTGATATAACTTGCAGTGTCATTAATTTGTACAGCTGATGTGCTAATATGGTCACGCTGGCCCTTGCTCCTGCTCTAAGCCATCATAGATGTTGTGTATGGGGATGTCTGAGTTGTATATACATTTTCTGAGGTGAAGATGCTCCCATGGCTGCATTGAAAACTCTGTTAATGTCAATATTAGCTGTTTCTCTGCTCATTTCTTCAGCTGATGAAAGGTGAGATGTGGGTAAGAAATGGAAATTGCTGCAAACTAATAGAACACCAGGAGTAAAATACAAAGCTAAAGCAACACAAAGAAAAGGTTAAGAGGCAAAGGAAAAGAAGGCAAGCATTTCGCATGGCAATAAAGTGGTTAACAAATGCCTGGAATCAAAGCGGACTCTGACCATATTCTAGTCTTGACCTTTGTGCACTGCCATCAGCAGATCTTTTCTTATAGTTGGGACTAATATTACTGTCTCCAGTTTATAATCCTGTTCACAGGCTTGTATAAAAGTAGTTTGACTCCTCTGTCCAGAAAGTTTGATAGCTATGGCCTGGAAGAATCAAGAAGGAAAAGCTGTAGTAGTTGTCATTTATGAAGAGCCCAGTTTAATTGCATAAGGTGAGTGAAGTGCAAAAGAGCAAAGAAGAAACTCAAAATCCCAAAGCTAAAAACAAAACCAGCCTCCCCGAAAAGGTTTGTATGGTATTTTTTCCATAACTTTTTCATCATTGAAGATGACAACAGGACTTAAAATCCATACAAAGGCACAAATTCCTCTGTTTTATAAAAACAATTCAAGTAGAGGATGTACCTTGTAAAAATGGAGTTGACAGTATTTAGCCTATAAGACTTTCATGTGATATTATTGCATAGTAGAGTAGATAAACAATATGAAAAGGAAAGTATTTAATTCAAGGTGCATTTTTTACTCTATTATCTGTTTTAAAGTCCACATGTATTCTATTTAATATTATATTTCTCCTCATAATCACTGGTACAGAAATTCTGATTTTTGACAAATATTCAGTTGCTGGTTTAATCCACCTCAGGGGAAAAGAAAAAAGATTTTAGCAAGTAAAATTAAGCTTATTTAAACATTTTTACTCTTTAAATGAATTCCAATTCTTAAGACTGGGCAAAAGTTCACTGACTACAAGAGAGATGGATTTTCTCATTAACACTGTGAATATTTGACATAGTATTTTTGAACACACACCTCTTAGCTAGGTAAATGTTAGTCAATAAAGAAGCGTTCTGAAAGATTGCATGCAGGCTTGTATGCAAACTGCCCACTGCTTTTAAAAAAAAAGATCTACATTATATCCTAGCAGTAGTTAAAATGCTGCAAAGTAACATACACAAGGCTGTGAGTAAATCACGGAACTAGAGACACAGAAAGCAGAAAAAAAAAAAAAAAAAGGCAGTGGGGGGGGCAAGAAGGCAGTTGAGAGCTTGAGGTGACTGATTTCTTAGGTGAGAGCTGTAGAAAAAACTAGTAACAAAGCTACTTAGTCTGGCAACTTCATTTAATATACACTGAACAAGGAATTACAGTGGCATTCTCTTAACTAGGACATATTGGAATAATCTCCCCTTAACCACGAATTTTATCAACACAGTAAGTTACCCATAATAGCTCATCCAGAAATTATACTGTGATATTTCATGGGGATATTACGGGTGTATACACAAAGAATAATCTTCCCCTGAAGCCAATGGAGAACAGAGAGAGTAGTCCAGGTTGTGTTTCAGAGCACCTAAACTGGTGGCAGCTCTGAATCACCTCCAGTGAGGAGTCTGCCTCTCTTCATTGATAGAGATGTGGCCTCAGAAATTAACTTCCATTAAATTTAGCCTTTGTCAATACCAATTTGATCCAACAGCAGCATGAAGGCATCAGTATCTGCATAAAAAACTTAACACCCAGTGAAGAACATTAGCAGCTCAGACTGAAGCAGTTTAAGGCTGATGTTTTACCCCTGATATGTCCATGGCGAGAAAATAAGCAACAAAAAAATGTTTCCATTGGGACGACATTTTCAGGGGCTTTCATACTCAGTTCAACAATCTGGTTTCTTTATGTTTCTGGACTTCACTTATTTGTTTTATTTTCTTCCTCCTTCTCTCTCATATTCCTGTCTCTAAAGGTTTGTATCTTAATTGTTCTGGGTTTTTTGCCTTTGTTACATTTCCATCCTTTCCTCCCTTTTGTTTCTCCAGTATTTTTAGCAATACATTTCATTCCTTTCCCTGCTACATAACAAAAAGAAGAAAAAGACCAAAACCCAACCAGATTATTTTTTAATGCTAAGGTCATTTGCTATGCAAATATCATTCCTAATTAGATGGTAAGTTCTCTGAGGACTCATGCATTTGAAGAGTACATGATTTGACTTCAGTCCTGATTTAACCCTCCAGGTCTAACTGTAAAGAGCAATTCCTAGGTGCTTATCCTATTATAAGTCTATAGGCTACAACCTGATATTTCTGCTACCAACAAGGAATCATACACTCTCAAAAAAGAGGCGGTTTGGCAAAACCTTTTTATATTCTGCCTCTTAAGCTACTTCTTAAGATACATATAATACCAGGGAAATAGATTACTCAGCACTGTTATCAAAAAAGTATGCACTTGTGAGGCAGTAAATATATTTTCACTTCAGTGGAGTGTCAAAATAAAGTTTTCTTTGTTTCTTTATGAGAAAGATAAGCATGAAAAAATCTTTGCTTTCTGCATGATCCTAGGCACTACTGAAGTCAATGGGAATTGAAAGAACCCAGCACCTGATGGCTGTTACAGTTTCTCTTGTTATTTTATCTTGCCCTCCTGGCCTGGTCTTTTGATTGTCTCTATATTTTGTAGCTGTCAGTAGGATGTTAATGTGTTATGACATACTCATCATATCACAAAGGAAGAAATGATTCATCTTGAAGATCAGACCTGTCATGTAATTATACATTGACGGTAACAAATCAAAATAAATTATTCCTTAGAATATACATGCATATTATACGTTGACTGCACATGAGCATATGTGGGCATGTGTGTATGTTGGGAACAATAAAATAAAATTAAATTAGAATTGCAAGGAACTGGTAGTTGACATATTTCAAAGATGAACTATTTGAAATAGCTTATTTTTTGACAAGGCAGCTCAGAGGTCCTACATCTCCTCCCTTCCCTGCATGTCAGGTTTGCCTGTGTCTAAAATTTCTGGGTCTACCATAGCTCACACGTACACACACATGCACACACGCATATTTCTCCTGAGGAAAGACTTCAACTTTGTGGCAAAACTGAAGAAAGCATGTCAGGAGGCTGTCGGAAAAAAAGCAGCTTCTTTCCTACAATTGTTTTTGGACTCTGTCCAAAATTCACCCTCACTGCCTTTTACTCTTGACACATTTTCCCTATGGAGTTGAATTTTTTTTTTATTATTTCTTAAACAACTGGTAGATTTTAGGTTGTGTACCTCCATTGGTAGTCTGGTAGTCCAAAATTCAAAGAGCAGTGACTCTATATTCATGTCGATATTAAATAAGCATGGCATTTAAAGACAACTGTGGGCAACTTTTTCTTTTGATGCTATCTTGGGATTTTTTTTAAAAGGGTTTTATATAAGACATCAAATAGTTATGAGGAATGTGGCTGTGCTTTTTATAACACAAGAAAGGTTAAGAGCAGAAATCTTTATAGACATTGTAAGAAGTTCCAGGGGAACAGAAGGCTCTGTGGACTCAGAAGATGGATTTCACCTTCAAGACTAGGATTCAAGTTCACCAGAGGAATCTCAAAGTAACAAGTGTTTTGATCTCAGCTCATTTCTTCAGGGCTTTGTATGTGTGTGTGTGTGTGTGTGTGTGTTGGTTTCTCAGAAAGAACTGTATTTTGCATCCAATCTAAAGAGGTTAGTTCCCTAAAGATTAAAATTCAAATGGCAAGGAAAATACTTAAAGCTTCTCTGTCGTTTGAACTCATTCAAAGTTTCGGGGAGAACTCACCTGCTTCCAGATATCTCAGCTTCATGAACTATTTTTAATTGGATTTGGTGCTGCTTCTCTTTCCCAGGTGTCTAGCTGTTCAGGCAGCTCCTACCTCTCCTGTGTTACATGGATAAGCATCCATTGAGAATGCATGGGTATCTTGATATGGGTTTGAATTTTGATGCAAGGAAGAAAAGTATGAAAGGAAGCCTTGCGTAGGCATGCAAAGGTAGGTCAAAATCCTGGATAAAAGAGAGGACCTTTGGAGAAAGAAATTACAGCACAGTGATTTGGCTCCATTAAGAGAGACACATACTGCAGGGCCAGTTCATGCAAGCAGAATAGTCTTGAAAGTAGGCTGTGGGCCTAGCGACAGGTGAGATAGTAAGGACAGGCATTGTGTGTAGTGTCTATATGCAGTATATAAAAAAAAAGAAATTCTGAAAGAAAGAGTAGGTCTGGAGGTGAATATAAAGAGTACTTAAGTCAACCTATGAAGCAGGCATGGAGCAAGCATAGTCTTAAGAAAACAAGCATCAGGAAAAAATGTCCTTAATAAGTAAATTACCACTGAACAAGACTGCAGCCAGCAGAAGTGAAAGTTAGGGATGGTACAGTGTGGAAGTAATTATTTAACCATTTTTCAGTCTAGGAGATTTTTAACTACGTATACAAACACAGCGAACAAGTGCAAAAAAAAAATGATCCTACATCTTGGGCCTCTCAGTCTCATAGAGGATTCCCATGTTCATATTTGAGTTTCCAATTTATATACATACTTGCTAAACCTTTCCTTTCATGTGAAACAACATAGGAAAGACAGGTTAATAGAATGGATTAATACTTCTGAGTGTCCCCCTTGGTTTTCCGGTGATGTTCTCCTCCTCAAACTGTTTCTAGTGGTAGAAGTAGCATCCTACCAGACGTGATTTTGGCCTTTCTGTATTTCTAGCTTCTACTAGACTTTTCAGTGATTCAGAGGCATGATTAACATTGAGGAAATGGAGAAGATGGAAACCAACTGTATGCAGACCAAAATTGGCTTTCAAAAATCAAAACTTGGAACAGATCAGCATCAAAAGATCATTGGACTAAAAATCAACTATATATGATGGTGCAATGATGTTCAAATATGAGAAGGGTGTTCAGAGTATGATATGGTACATGAACAAGTACACTATGTGGAGAGGAAGGCTTCAATTCAATTGTCCACATTCAGGCATCTGATGCCAATTGACATGCCCCAGGTTATCCTGTATAATGTCCAACAGCCACTCTACAAACTACTGATATCCCATCAAAACTGTGTCATACATACCAGTGATATTTAAACATTTTGGATATTTAAGCTATCACTGATAGATATATATGTTTAGGCTACTGAATGAAGGTCTGAGATTCTTCTCTTGGACTGATGTCTAACATGTCAATGTCTAAGTGTAGACTACATTTTAACTGCAGCTATGGAGATCTAAAGAGCCATTTAGATGACAAAATGTATATGTCTGCTATGGGATAATCTGGATTACTCTCTGCATTGACTAGATCTTCAACTGTGAAAAGACCCTGGAGAAACAAAATGCATGTAAGTAGACTCCTACATTGACATCTAAATTTAACTGCTTTAACCTGAAAACTGAATCCTACCTCTTTAGAGTCTGTCCTGTGAGACCCAGGGCTAAATTGAATTGCCTAAGCAGAGGCCTCTGGTCCCATTTCAGAACCCCTAGGGTATCTGAAACATCCTCCTAGGTATATGTGACAGACATGACAAAAGACTATGAGAAGCCCATGACTTTCTGAGTTAGTGGCTGATGGCCAGGTGAGATTTCCTAGGGCAGCTCACATGGTGCCAGTCATCTGCGTAAACAACTCAATCAAGCTTCAAATGACTGATCTGTAGTCAGCCAAATGGAAGTGGGTAACCACCGAGAAACAAAGAAAATTGCCAAGGAATGATGCCTCATTGTGGTTTTGGAAAATTACATTAGTTCTTATTAACAAAATAATCATTAGTCCCTGATTATGAATACAAGTTGCACTTAATAATGAAAACACAATCTTTTCAACATGTGATGTGTCAGAGGCAATATTAAATTGAAAAGAAAGATGGTCTAGAGGTTACCATTCTTACCCTGGGACTTAGGAAATACAGGTTTAATTGCCAGTGCTGACACAGATTCCTCATACCACTCTTTCGTTTTTTTTTGTATTACTGTAATCTAGTAGGCCTAGTCATGTGGTGTTTTAAATTCTTTGTCCTTTAGTTTTACAACCCCAGAAGTCAGAATAACAATTATTTTTTGTAATTGTTCCCTGTTTGTCATGTCTATTTTGCTTGCAAAACCCTTCACACAGACTCTGCCTCAAGTCCTGAACACACAGAGAGGGTTGTTTTGTTTAAATGGCACAAGTTGCCCTTCCTTATACACTGTAAGACAGAACAATTACATTTACGCTGGAATAATTTCTTTATATCTGACAGCAGTGATTTTCTAATATGGCAGCTTGCTTCCAGTGTAAGATGCAAGTCCTTTGATATAGCCCCTCTTGTACCACTTTACTGGACCCATTTAAAGTTCTGTCCAGTTTGCAATTGGCATCATATTTTCTGCGCACGTATAGAATGACCTCACTGTGTGATTCGTCCTTTCCAAAACATCCCCAGGCCTTCCCAGATGCGGCAGGCTTACTTCATTACAGAGAGTTATATACAGTCTTGCGATTATGTTCTCCTCTGTTCCAAGGGAAGAACCCACCTTATCACAAGATACAGAAATGAGCATCCTCAGGACAGTACGCATGGTCCTGCTCCAGCAGCAGACTCCTGGGAGGGTGCAGTGCTGGGGAATTTGTAGTCTGTCTTCAACCCACTTGACGGTGGTGTTGGTTTTGGCACTATTGCACTCCTGCGGACAAGGTGTTGTGTTTCAGAGGTGTGTATTTTAAATTCCTTAGAAAGAACTTAACAATCTTTTTTTTTTTTTTNGTGAGACAACTGCAGATGGGTCTGCAAAAGAAAAACAATGGAATAGCACAAAGATGCTAGAAATAGTTATACTGTGGTATATTCTGACAGAAGAACAGTTAAATGGATGGATTTGGGAGCTAAAAAGAAGGCAGCAATTCTGACATATTGTAATTGTAATATAATGCAGATGTTGGCAAAATATTGTGTTCCCGGAGAGAAGTGAGTCAGTCCACACACCATCTGACCACTCGTTACACCGTGGAAACCTTTGGAGTGCATTCAGTACAGCAAGCACAGCACTGTTCTAGCAGATTAAGTTGCACCCCATATTTCAGGCTCTCAAGGCCACAAGACAGAGATGCCAATTTTAACAAAAAGGTTTTTCTGCAGGAAGGAAGCAGGGTATTATTATATATTACATTTCTTGACAAGGCAACTGGAAAAAGTGCCTACATTCTCTCTGATGCAGTGCCAGCTTGTTGGCTGTGTATGAAATAAAGGGATGTGGAGGATTTTCTCTGTCTTCAGAGTATCTAGGAACAATGGGTCACATTCCTCTGTGTAATGAAGCCCCTTTGTACCATGCTCCAGAATAACCTTTAGGTGGTTCCATGAAGTGAATAGAAAATAAAGGAAATCAAAGGATGCCACACTAGTTAGTCCCTCAAACAGCTTTGGCTAGGTGGGGGTTAGAACAAGGTCTGTCCATGTTATGGACTGACAGAATATTTTTATCTATGGGGTAGGTGCAGATGGAGGGATGCGACACAAATTTCAGTGATTAGAGTTTTGTAGAAAAATTAAAAGTATTTGCATTTTTTTATGCAGAATAAGACTGTTTTGGCACTACTGATGGAGACTGGACACCTCCTTATGCTACAGATTATTTAGGAGGATTTCCTTCTACCCTTCAAGAAGCCAGTATAACTTAATGGATGATGAATTCTCTGAAGGGAAAATCAAATTTGACTCTGGTTCTTTCTGCAGTGGATGAGGACTTCAGCTGCTCTGCTGCTGTTAGAGGCAGGACAGCTATTCATGCTTATTTTACCATTTGGTGAAAATCTTGCCTTCTGATTTATAAATCTTAAAGTTGTACTTCAGGAATGTTTTCAAGTGAATGTTCTCAACACTGAGGGCTAAGAAAATGACTTGAAAATTGAAATAGAGATTTTTATTAACTCATACAATTCTGAGAGTTAAAATCTTCCCCTCTTCCCTCCAAAAAAAACAAAAAACAAAAAACCCTCTGCCCAGTAACATGAGCTACAGTAAACACTGAGCTATCTCTGCATATCCACTTCCAAAGTTTTTCATGGGTGTAAGTTAAAGTTATCTTAAAATTATCAAAGGATAAAGAAGGGAATTCTAATTAAAATATTAAACTACATGTTTTCTTTTAAATTTGTACTTGAAATCTTATTTTTGAAAATTAAATATTTCAGTTCCGTGATACATTTTATGAATGATCTTCCTGATATATTAGGAATCATATGCTGCAAAAACTTTCTTGTAAAATAACTCATAAAATTCTCCATTTTGATATAGATTTGTACAGAGGCCACTCTTTGGTAACCATACAATAAATACAAAAACCCCTCCTAACAAATAAATAATAATAAACATCATTCATGGTGTTCTCTGAACCTCTAAAGCACTCTGGCCTGTAACAATCCTTTTCCTCTGGCAACTGTTGCTCTAGTGATGCATTTCAACAGACTGAAAGAACAGCTTACTCTTTTGACATGGTTTTTGTAATATCCAGGATTGCTGCTGCTTCAGTGGTGTATTATTGTAATACTTTATCAAAACAATGCCTGCCAGGAATTTGTGTCCCAAGAGAAATTTTATATAGTTCTTCTAAAT
Source organism: Aramus guarauna (assembly GCA_013400195.1). Classification (NCBI taxonomy): domain Eukaryota; kingdom Metazoa; phylum Chordata; class Aves; order Gruiformes; family Aramidae; genus Aramus; species Aramus guarauna. The sequence goes on from VXBL01009970.1 coordinate 117,446, forward strand.
GACAAGAAAGAAAGCCCAGTTTATAGAATTTCTCGGTGATCCTTACATAATCATGGACACCGCAAAGTTAGTGCAGCTAGCAGCCTTTCACTAGGCTGTTTTATCAATTCATTGTAAAGAGGCAACCCAATTTTATGGAAGAGTCACTGAGGAAAAGAAGCAAAATTCTTGAAGTCTGGGAATCTTTCTGAGATCTCAAATTGCAAAGGCTTTGTAAGAAGGTGAAAACAAGAATAACCACACTGGTTTTCATCTCATTATCAAACAGGTTCCTCAGGAATAAGAACATTTTGTCCAAGGACTCTACCAAATCAAGACGCTTTTGGCATAGACACTTCCTTACCTGGATGTGGTTTCTGTGTATTCAGGAACCATCAGCACATTTTTCTTTCGTCAATTTGAACATTGTCCCCTTGAATGTGTTGAAACTCTTATTGTTCACAACCTCCCTCGAAAAGGAATTACATACGTCTTCTCACAATGTCGTCTAACTATATGAAGAGTGAACTTCTACTGCATGTTTTGAATCCTGGTCTTGCTAGCTTTCTTTGATTACCTTAGTTTTTTGGTGGCTTTTTTTTTTTTTTTTTTTTTTTTTTTTTTTAGGGGAAATGAAAAATCAATCTNTCATGGGTTGAGATGAAGGCAGATTGATAGGTAAAGCAAAAGCCGTGCACACAAGCAAAGCAAAACTTCCTATGGCAGGCAGGTGTTCAGCCATCTCCAGGAAAGCAGGGCTCCATTACATGTAACGGTGACTTGGGAAGACAAGTGACATCACTCCGAATATTACTCCGTTCCTCATTCCTCTCACAGTCCTCTCACAGCTTTATATGCTGAGCATGATGTCATACAGTATGGAATATGCCATTGGTCAGCTGGGGTCAGCTGTCCCGGCTGTGTCCCCTCCCAGCTCCTTGTGCACCCCCAGCCTCCTCGCTGGTGGGGTGGGGTGAGGAGCAGAAAAGCCCTTGGCTCTGTGTGAGCACTGCTCAGCAGGAACGAAAACGTCCCTGTGTTGTCAACACTGTTTTCAACATAAATCCAAACCATAGCCCTATACTAGCTACTGTGGAAAAAAAAATACATAAAAGTCTACCTTTTACCACCTATTACTGTTTTATGGATTTTTTAACCAGTTCTCATCCTTATTCTAATGACGGCAGTACAGATATACATGGTATTCAAGACATGGTTGAGCCCTCTCTATTTCCAGATGTTTTCTGTTTCATTCTCTATTATTTCCTAATGATTTTTAGCATTAGATTTGCTTTTTTTTTTGTCTGCTACCGAGCACTAGGCTGACATTTTCATAAAACTTTCTATCATAACCCCCAGGTCTCATCTCAGAAAAATGGCATTTACGAATCTACATTTAACCTACATTCAAATGATAAAATACCTAACCTGTATGAAAATCTTAAGTGGGGAAGGTTTTCACTGGTAAAAACTCTAAAGGCATCACAGTACCTGAGGTTGTTCCATAGCACATGCCAAAAAGTATCAACATTTTGGCTAGCCCAAGTATCTTAAGCACTTAAATTCATTGGATTCTTGACGTTGGGTAAATTTTCTACTTTCTTAGCTAAAGGATTGAATCATATACTGTCTAAGAGGAAGACATTAAACTCAGTACAAGGTAGAGCTTCCACAGGCAATTTTACTAAAAATAAATAAATAAAAATTAACTCTAAGAAGTGCCACTTTTCCTAAAATAAATGTAAGTAATAGTTAGCCAGGAGTAGGAGAGCAGGTTGATAATATCTCCTCACCTTCAGGTGTACGACTCCACACAACTCACCCTGTGGTGGGTTGACCCTGGCTGGGGGCCAGGTGCCCACCAGAGCCGCTCTGTCTCTCCCCGCGTTCACTGGACAGGGGAGAAAAGGAATCATGAAAGGTTTTTGGGTTGAGATCACTCACTAGTTATCATCACAGGCAAAACAGACTGAGCTTAGAGAGAAAATTCAGCTAATTTATTACCAAGCAAAAGAGAGTAGAGCAATGAGAAATAAAATCAAATCTTAAAACACCTCCCCCCACCCCTCCTTTCTTCCTGGGCTCAACTTCACTCCTGGCTTCAAGCTCTTTCCCCCCTCAGTGGCACAGGGGGACGGGGATGGGGGTTGTGGTCAGTTCATCACACGGTGTCTCTGCCGCTCCTTCCTCCTCAGGGGGAGGACTCCTCACACTCTGCCCCTGCTCCAGCCTGGGGTCCCTCCCA
>VXBL01009970.1:119784-144356 GCA_013400195.1 Aramus guarauna
TTTTTTTCCTTCTTAAATATGTTATTACAGAGACACTGATGGGCTCACCTTGGCCAGCGGTGGGTCTGTCTTAGAGCTGGCTGAGCAGTTGTCTATACATTTCTCTCACCCCTTACTATTAGATATGATCTACTGTGTATATGTAAAATAAAATAAAAAATAATAAATGATGAAAATACAGACATATGTATGCATATACCCTTCCATGCATATATACGTACATATCTATCTGCATATTCATCAGATGAGAAATAGATTCTACAGACCAGTGGAGATCTCTCTAATTGAAATAAAAAGAAACTTTCTTCCTTCCCCAAAACAGTAGTCCAGTAATGTGCATAACTGTGTCTAATACATTTAAATCTGATCTCAGCATGTGGCTTTTCATGGCTACTCTAGGTGTATTCCAGAGGCTTGAAACTCCTGCAGACACACAAGGGACTGAAATCCACTGCAGCAGATACAGCTAGGGCCTGAGGTCAAAGAAGCTGCTGTATTAAAAATCTGGAAGTAAAATTCAAAGTAGTCCTCAGTTCACATACCATAGCCACTTCTATCTGTCCATTTTATGCAACATATGGAATCAAACAGGTATAAATGCATAGGTATAGAGAAGTCTGGATATAGCTATAGCTAGGTACAAATGCAGATATAAACTTATGCTGAGTTTTGTTGCAGGTACTTTTGGAGAATAAACATGGATCTGATTGCCATGTCAGACTGCTTACAAGAGCTTTTGAAAATATCCAAGAACTATAAATTACGTTCTTTTGTCCTCGAGATGTCATTGGTACACCCTGATATTGCAACCTATAGGTCAGAGGCTGGTGATTAGATTCACCCATCCTAATATTAAACCCCGTCTAGCATAATGGAAAGAACTTACAAGGAACAGGTTCCTCCACAGCGTGAGTCAGGTAGTAGATTGAAGAATTTAACCTTGAAGGAGACAATTTCTCCCCACTGATGGACCCAGGCGTGACCATGTTTCTAAGTGAGCATCCTTTCCTGCAGTCAGACTCCACTCTACACTGACTAGGTTCCAGTAGCAACTGGTACCAGGGCTGATGATTAAAATGGGTTCAATACCATGAATATTGATTTTAGGACAACATCATCAAAGCAAACCCAATTTTACAAAAACTGAGGACCCAAAATCAATAGTAAAGAACTCATGGGTGAGACTGTGGGAGCGTGTGGATACAGCATCTGTAAATCTTCACATTGCTTTTGAATGCCTGTCTAAAATATGTTTTACTTACAAACAATGATTGGGTTCAATACAAGTATAATGGGATAAAATGTTATGGCCTATGATGTACAGAAGGTCAGACTAGCTGCTCTAATGCCTCTCAGACATTAATCTATGAATATATGAATCTATGAAAAATAAATCAATATTAGGGGGAAATGCTACACAACCACCATCATTGATCAGCCAATTTCTGTTGTAAATGTCTTCTCAGTTTTACATTTTCTTTGTGGAGCAATTTCTCATGATGCATTGTAACTAAGTCACTCTACTCTTCTCCTACTTCTAGCAAGTACATTCATACGTGCCTCCTAGTACTTTTCAGAGGCTCTGGAAGTTTTATCATTGAGTTCAATAAGAGCTAAGAAAGGCTGATGATGACAACTTTTAAAAATCATGCCCTTAATCAGTTAACGTTTCTGAAGTCATTTAAGTACATGTGCACTTGTGGTGATGACTGATATTCTTTAAGACACTAGGACTTCCACATGCCTATCTTTCCTCAATTTTTTTTTCTTTCTTTATTTCTTATTTAAAAATTTCAAAAGTGAAAGCTAAGTAGAGTCACTGAGTTGTAACTTACTCCTGGCACAGATGACAGCCCAGACTGTCAGGTGACACTTGAAACATTATCTGAACCAAACATGGTCAAATATTAAAGAACTGTAATGTTTCATTGCATGTGACCATATCTCAATAGCAAGTTAATGTTATTAAGATATACCTTGCTACTTCCTAATATGTGTGTATACATATATGTATGTATATTTCTACGTATTTTTGGGTAGCTTCCTCTGATGTATACAAGTGTATCTTATAATTACTTAGGACCAGACCCACTAGTTTTATAACCTCTAAGATCAGTTAATGATTCAGTTCAAAATTATTATAAAGATCCTATGTCTGAGCCATTTAAAGCCTGCCTTAAAACAAATACACCTATACAAGTGTATATGCAATATGATTGTTTACTTTACCTACACTTGTAACATACAGCAATCTCCCGCAACATGATGCAGTGGTAATTTGTATTTTTCCACATTCCAGCATAGCTACTTTTCATACTTTTTGAATGGCATCCTCCTAATATTTTGGACCTCCTCAGTACAAAAGCCTGTATCTAACTAAGACTACTGAACTGCAAAATAACGTCAACACAGGGTCATATATACCTGGAAACTGAATAATTTGACATTCTCCAAAGTTCTCTGGACTACACAAGCTTACACTCCTGGTGTAACATCAGCTCCAACACTTAAGCCAGTAGCTTCAGAAAGATCTGCGAGAAGGACATGTCTCATGAAGTGTTCAACCTGATTTTCTGCTCAGAGCAATTGACACAGACAGAAAGAACTTCAGAAACACGCTCAGGCGTTGTGATTATGCCTCCAAAAGAAATCTGTAAAACTCCTGAGGATACTCATCACTGTTGACAATGTACTTGAACCCAATCTTCTGTGGTTGCCTTGAGCACCACGGGAGTACAGGTAAGGAAAACACTGAGTCATAAAAGTCAGACTGAGTCAGTTGTCCAGTTCATGGTTAAAAGAGGCAGATAAAACTTGGTAAAACATCCTTGCATTAGACCAAATTGCTAAAGCCTCCAAAGTAAACTAAGAGAGACAAAACAAAGGGCACATCAACATAATGTACATATTGTGAGGATTCTTGAAGGTCAGAGCATGCTCTTTTACTTCTTAGTGACATATAATGCCAATATTTGTCAGACCTTGATGAAGACCAAAGCTCAGTCAGAAAAAAATGCGCTGCATGACATTTGTTCTCAGACCTCTACCTTTGAACAGTCTTTATTGTAGGCACCTGGCTATGAACATACTTTATAGCTGAAAAGACAAATAAAGTCTGGGTTTGGGACTAGGAGGCTGGGAGAGGGCTTCCACTATTATATTTTCATGTGATGGTGAGCTGAAGTCACTTATGAATGAAACAACCATACAAATAACAGAAGTACTTTCTTTGCATAAGCATCAAAATAAATGGCAGGCTTTATCCCAATACCTTTTACCCTGAAAATGAGCTAGAGACTTTATTTAAATATTAAATGAATTTCCTTGAATTTCGTGTTGATAAAATGTAATGAAAATTTGAAAACGCTAGTGCAAATTGATAAAGATATTTTATTTGCTTTTTAGTGAAGAATTGTAGCAGGAAGGCTGCTTAGGGTTAGCTCAAAGATGCTGGATATGTGAGAACTGAATGTCAATCCACTTCAGATCTGTCAGAAAGTTTTGTGAATGGTTCAGTTCACAGGCTGACACCTAAGTCTACTTTTTTAGCTCCTTCACAAGAATAAATAAACAGGATATCTTTCTTGGCCATAAAAACAATTATCAAAAACAGTACTGCCTTGGCAAACAGACCTAGCCTGACTTTATTTCCCTTTTTCAGCCCACCCATGAAAAAGTGCTGCCTGTACGCTGACAGTATTTCTACTTGTACATAGATTTATACCAGTAGCTGTCAGGCTTCCATTTCCTAATTCTGGAGCTCATTGGTCAATTTTATCCAAATCTGAGTGGGGAGAGGAGTTTGAAAACTTTAATGAAAATAGTTGGTCTAAAAAGGAGAAAGAAAATATTAATTGCTCAGCAAAGGAAAGCACACAAGGCATCTTCAGCCTTTCCAAAATTACAACTCATAGAGAGAAAACTAATAAAGATGCCTTATATGTGGTTACAACCAGAATATGCATTAATCCTTCAATCTAAAAGCAAACAAACCAGTTCAGCAATGTCAGATACCTGACATCAAAAGGGATTTGAAGATGAGGTCTTGATGATTTGATGCTGCAAGTTCCATGGCATTTACAAGTGCTCAGCATTTAATGGCATTTGGGTGCTTTGTTGGGATTTTGCTGTAAAAATGAAGAATAAGTCACTTTAAAATGTAATATAATACGTCTAATGTCTTGTGTATTACAGATATCTTTTTATTACTACAGGCTGATTAAGAAGCAAGTCTACATCTTATCTCCAGACCTAGTTTTGGTAAATGCCTTAAAATGGCTATGACAGAGCAAGCATGTATGATGGTGATGGTAAATTTTCCAGGTTAATCTCATTTCATCATGAGCCATGATCAGCATTTTATCATTTCAGTTCAATAATGACTCACAAGCATGGTAACATGTAACTGACTGATGTCACTCACAGATTTATTGTTTGCCCCCCTGCTTCCTCTGCCTAGCATTAAAATTTTCCTTTCAACCTTTGAAACCAAGCAGAGTCGTTCATTACCTTTCAGATGCCACACCAGTTTAATCACATTGATAGAGGGCTATGCAATCAAAGTGACAGTTCAATGATGATTTGCATCATGCCTGACTCATTACTTTGTGAAGGATTTGGCATGCCAATCAATGGAAAATGATGTGCAGTTCCTTGAAAAATGACAGTAATCCATTTTCCACCAATTGGCAAGAGAAGTCCTTGACAGACTTACAAGTTAGGGCCAAAGCCAAATATTATTTGGCATGTTTCTCACTTTGTTGCCATTTTGTGAATCTTGAGGGTATTTATCAAAGCAGTAATTTTTTTTTTTTCTTTAATGTTCAAATCCTTACACCCTTCAGGATTTCCTTTTGTTTTTCAGGAAAGCCCTTGAATGTACGGATGTTCCCTGTACTTATGTTGAATTCTATTATGACATCAAATACTTCTAAATGAACATTGCCAGTTGATAACATCCTAATAATGCTAATACCATCCTGTGACAATATTGATAATGTCCTTCAATAGCATCCTTGTCTAGTTCCCTATGTTTACCCTGCTGCAGAAAGCTTTCAACAACTCCCTGACACTTCCTTAGGAAGTGTTGCCCAAGCACAGCTACAGGCTGGGCGGAGAATGGATTGAGAGCAGCCCTGAGGAGAAGGACTTGGGGGTATTGATTGATGAGAAACTCAACATGAGCTGGCAGTGTGTGTTTGCAGCCCAGAAAGCCAACTGTGTCCTGGGCTGCATCAAAAGAAGTGTGAGCAGCAGGTCGAGGGAGGTGATTGTGCCCCTCTACTCTGCTCTGGTGAGACCCCACCTGCAGTACTGTGTCCAGCTCTGGGGTCTCCAGTACAAGAGAGACATGGAGCTGTTGGAAAGAGTCCAGAGGAGGCCATGAAGATGATCAGAGGGCTGGAGCACCTCTGCTATGGAGACAGGCAGAGAGAGTTGGGATTGTTCACCCTGGAAAGGAGAAGGTTCCGGGGAGATCTAATTGTGGCTTTCCAGTACCTAAGGGGACCTACAGGAAAGATGGTGAGGGACTGTTTATCAGGAACTGTAGTGACAGGACAAGGGGTAATGGGTTTAAACTGAAGGAGGGTCAATTTAGATTAGATGTTGGAAAGAAATTCTTCCCTGTGAGGGTGGTGAGGCACTGGAACAGGTTTCCCAGAGAAGCTGTGGATGCCTCATCCCTGGAAGTGTTCCAGGCCAGGCTGGATGGGGCTTTGGGCAACCTGGTCTAGTGGAGGGTGTCCCTACCCATGGCAGGGGGGTTGCAACTAGATGGTCTTTGAGGTCCCTTCCAACAGAAACCTTTCTATGATTCTATGTTGGATGGAGTTTTCACTGCATTCAGTGCCCACCTGCATTGTCCCAATAAACATGTCTGCCCCATGCAACATTGGTCTTTATCACACACTTAAATTCTGGGTGAAGGAGGGATTTAAGTTGGGATTTAAGAGAAAACACAGCATGTCTATAACTTTGGGCACATCATAGAAACTGATGGACATTCCACTGAACATCTCAACATCTGTGAAGACGGGGCTGAGCACTCTGGACATCCCACACACAGATCTTGGTTCACCTCTGAGCGTGAGCCTAAATGTTTGGACTTTGCTTTGTGTCGCTCTGGGCCTGGATGATTTTGAAATTTCAGGAAGCTGTTTTATACAACCTCCAAACCCCAAACCAGGAGACCATGTGAGCTGCCAGAGAAAGGGGGATGAGTTAAATGCCTTCTGAAATGTCAGCCCTTGTCCATTGACTTTAGAGACATCTAAGGTGACCAGGTTAAGCTGTAATTCCATGTTTATTCTTTTAAGCTGGCTCTACAAGTACAAATGTTCCCTCTGCCTCCTCTACTGTGGTCCTAACTATTTGCTTCTCTTCCTATTGACACTTCAGTCCTGGTCATGAAAATATTTCTGAGGCTGTGCTTATTGGAGAACTGATCTAAAAAAATCTCGGGGGTGGGGGGGGGAAGACTAAAGAAGAAACATTAGTTTTTCTGATGTTGCAACTTGTATTTCAGATGGATCAGCGTTCTGTCTGAGATGGTTTTTAACTCAACAAATAGTCAAGATAGTATAAATAATATGGCAATTCATTGTGGTGTTGGGTCAGGAAAAATAGATAATAGTATGGTATCTGAAAACAATATTAATGTTGAATTGAAATTTATGCTTAGATGACCCAAGTATGTATGGTGAGATTAGTTTTGCTGAGAATTCCTTTCTTTCATCTTTTTTAATGAATACTCTTTTACTATGAGTCCATATAGTGTTTATTTATGCATATATTAAGTCTAAAATGGAAAACTATATTCTTTCATTTATATAGGAAAATGATCTGGTAAAATCTGTCTTTTACTGGGAAAACTCTTTGTGCATATACAGTCAGCAAAATGAACTATATGCACTCTAAATATGATATTTATTATCATCCCTGATTGTTAAAACAGAGAGATGTTAAACCCTACTTATATTCACTTGGTGTCATTGGTTCAGAAGTCTTTTTTTGAGATGTAGTATTTTTAGGATGTTGCTCTGCAGTGACAATTTTAAAATAAATACTATATCAGGCAGCTTTACAAAACAAGTGAGCAAGGGAAAAAAATATAGTTTTCTTAATTGTAAACAGTTATTACCACATTATTTTCCAACATAAATGACAGAAAACAGTCTGAGTTCTACATTTTAGGCTTGGTATATACATCAATAAATATTAAGAAAGAGAGCATCTACAACAACTTTTTAAAAAAAGAAACTGGATAAATGTACTGGAAATGTTTTAAAAACCTAAGCATTTAAACAAATCAAAGGGAGCAAAGAGAACAGAACATTCACAAGCTTAATAGTATTTTTATCCAAAACATACATAGCTGACTTAAAGTCTTGAAACTGAACCTTTTTGTAAGAAGAAACATGGAGTTTCAAAAAGAAAGCTTTCCAGGCCCAGAGTGGATTTCTTACTTTTCCTTTTCCTCTTTATTTTTTATTTTTTTTTTTTTCCTCCTCCCAGTTAGATTGAGAGTCCTGTTCTCAGAGGTAACACAGAACCAACCATGTGTAGCACAGTTATAAAAATGCACATACAACTCTAGTGTTGACAGTTCTGGTTCAAGTATCCACTTTGCCTAGTTCAAGTCAAGACCTTGAGTTTCCATTTTCCATATTACAGCTAACTGCAGGGTTAGTGGGAATTTAAGATGCTTAAGCTTCTCACACGTTGTGGTTTGTGTCTTTCTTCACAAAAAAAAATCTTCAAGACAGCTTGCATTTTCCTGTTAAAAATGTTGAAAATGTCTTTAGGACAAAAATCTGTTTCTTGCCTAGCTCTTCATTTTGATTTATTCAAATATATAGGTCCATTCTGCAAGGGTTTAACTTATACATCATTGGAGATAAATAACACTGCAAAGAGCTTATGGTATAAACAAGCCAGATGAATGGAAAAAGAAAATATTATCCCTACATAATAAATGGGAGATTGAAAACAAGCAGCTTGCCTAAGGAAGTCTGGCTGAGTGCTGAACTTGAATCTTTTTATCCAGAGTCCTGATTCAATGTCTCCAAAACAAAACTGTCATCCCTTATGCAAAGCTTGTAACCCGAGTTTTGATATACAGCCCAAGCTGAAAATTTTTTAAGAAAAAAAAATCATCAATCTATTCTACTCAGTCTGTTGCTGTGGCATTATACAGATGAATTCTGATTTTGCATATTGGATATATCACATTGTCACTGATCCAACTTGAGCACTTTTGTTATCTATCCTCTTTACCAGATGATCACAACTTACTATAGAATTCAGAGGCAATATTTATTGGATGAATGATAATATTCATTAAATCTGACAAACTTCACCAAATTTGGGAAGGTTTTGTAATTCACATCCCTGACAGGCAGCCATAATGCTAACTTAGTGTGGTAATACGTATTCATTGCTTGAGCATCACAGAGAACCTATGCATACATCCCAAGGAAAGCAGGAAAAGGAAAAAAAAATAAATTCTTTGCAAAGTCCAATATGTATTCAGAGATTTATCACTGGCCTTCATATTTTTGGATAAGTTTGCCAGTACTTTTTCTTTTTCAAGGTCTGATATGCAAAGGCATAGGCAGCAATGGAGTACTCAAGGACAGAATATGAACCACCCTATTCCCCTATTAGAAAGTAAGGAGTATTATTATACACTGTTTCATATGCTCAGGCAGAACATTTTTTTATTGCCTTGCATAAGCTCCCTTTGTTTCTCCTCTGTAAAGAGGCATTGACAAGCCAAAATCCTCTTAATCCAGTGTTTTAGAATTCCAGTGTTCGTGCAGTTACGTCTTGTTTTATACAAAGGAAAATAAATGGCGACAAATGAATTACAAGGTTGTAAATCAATTGAGTACTTCTTCTGATATCCATCTCAGGGACACTGTGGAAAGGCAATGTTAACAGAATGTGGATAAAAATACAGAATATTTGCTACTGATAATTCATATTTTCCATCATCAGTCTGAGAAATGTTTGGAGTGTAATGCTGTGTCAGCATAATTATTTGATATTTGTATTTGAGAGTCATTATCACAAGGGTGGTGCTATTCCTATAGAGATTGAATGAACTTTGAATGTTCCCAGCCCCAAGCAGGTTTACTTTTACCTTTCTTCTTGCAACAGGAACGTCTTGTAACATCCCTGGGAAGGTGGAATTTTAATGTTTCTAGGCTGTGAATGAAGCCCAAACTTTATTGCTTATTGTTAGATCTGTATATGGGTTAATCTATACTTCTCTGACTATGAATCACTACAGCTTCTTCTGTGCCAGGGTTTTCCCAATTCATAGAAGCAGACCCAGAGTTTAAGCTATTCAAAAGATGTATTACAACCATCAACAGTGAATGAACGTCACTGCAAGTTCTCTCTTCAGCTGTAGCTGGCTCCACGTACAGTCTGTATACAGGGAGACATGTTTAAGATGTGTATGGTTTGTTTTTTTTTTTTTTCACCTGAGTCTGGGTTTCATTGAATTGGATTGCAGTGACAAAAGCAATGGTTGACAAAAGGATCTGATTATTAACACACAAGTGAAAAAAAACAACAAAAAACAACAACCCACCAAAATGAAAAACAGAATGGCCTCATTGACTGGTAGGAACTGCAAATGGAAAGATGTGTCCCTTGACCTTCGAAAATAAGTAGAGAGGTTACCTCTTCCCATTGGTCTCACAGGACGTTGATCTGGAACATGGAAGAAACTTGGTGTCTCAGCTTGTCTTTGGTGCCTTTGAACTTCTGACTTTCATGGTTCTCCATGAGGTGTGCCAGCCCCCGGGTCGTGCAGTCGTTCAGTCCCATCTCCCACTTGGTCGACATTTCAGCAGTATGTGTAAAGTGGACAGCTTCAGCAGGAGAAATTGATGCTTGGCTCTATCTAAAGCCCTACCTTACAGAGGAAACAGTTTTCTTGACATCACACTGCAGTATATGTGCTTCCTTAAGCAGTGGAACCAGTTTATCTTTCTCTGGCAATGTCTGTGTTTTCTGCTAGGGGCCATTCAGGTTGGAGAGACACAGACAGAAAGGGAGGTGGTCACACGGGTGCTGATGGCTCAGCATGGTCAAGCACATGAAGAAACATTGACCACGCAGAGTGGCAGAAGTTGAGATACTGGGATATAAGAACTGTGGTGACAGTGTAAGCAAGTATCTTGGTTACACAGCAGCTAAGCAGAGTTTTGTTGATGTGCGGTCTTGCGATTGGTTTTATTAGATGATGAAGCCCTTTCTACAAATGTAGCATCTTGGCACAAGAGGTGCACTTCCCAAGAGTGCAATGAATGTGTTTGAAATCACCACTATACTCTAGCAGTGTTTTCTACCTAGTTATGATAAATACTTCCAGTCTGAACTTCACTTTATATTTTTTTTACTGTTTTTATGTGTCTGGACATATAAAGCTAATGCTCTTCTCTTTTCTGAGGTCTGCGTGAGACAAGGATATGAGAATAGACTGTTGATTTCAGAAAGACTTGGATGTCCCATTGCAATTGAGGCTATAAAATAGAATATATTGTTAACATGACTTTAGTTTGGATTCAGATTAAATTCCCTTTTGTTCTGTCATTGTTATAAATTTCATTCAGCAAAATCAGTCATGCAGCTATTGGTGGGTGAAGAAGAAAATTGTATTTAAAAATGGAAGATTAAATTAGAAAATAAAAAAGTTACACAGAGGCAATGTTATAATAAAATAATATTAAAAAAACCTCACTGAAATAAATAACAGTCAACCAGAAAAAAGAATTTTAAAACATAATTGGAATTAAAAGAAATAAACAGGTTTTGCCCTTATCTAATCTATCACTTGAACAGTAATGTGGGCTTTGAATTAAAACATGTAGTTGGATGAGAACAAATCCATCCTCACTGCGACTCCATTAACACCAAGTGTTACACTATGTGGGCTTTGACAAGAATATGCATAACTACCAGGGGCACGAATATAAATTCAGTAATGGGCCAAATCCTGTCAATGACTCTTTTTCATTCGCTGGAGCTGGGTCTAGGCACCAGCAATGGTAGACCTAAAAGAAAGTTGGAATAAGTTGGTGGCATTACTCCTGTGGAAATCTGAGGAAATGTGGAGCAATTAAGTAATATATGAGACAGAAAATCGGTGGCAAACTTGTGAACTGATCCTAGCTGTGCTACCTGTCATCTGCCCTCTTAAACACAGGAAAACCTGCCTGCTCTCCCGATACTCAGGACAGTTTCTCCCAGCCTCTGTTTGCCTTAGCTATTTACATTGCTAATTCGGCAGAGCTGGGACTGTCCTTCACCACGCGTTTGTACAGCGTGTGACACAAAACACCCCATCTCCGAGGGGGCTTCGTGGCTACAGTGCAAATAATGCTAATAATATTAATAATACTACCAACAATGGTCTGAAAAGCAGTGGGGTAAATATTTGTTTTATAAGCAGTGACTGTACATTACGGATGAAGCTAAGCATTTGTGTCAGGAGAAGATGATGTTTGAACTGGGATTTTCAGAGCGTGAAAAGGTGCTGTACCTGCAGTGCCAGGGCATGGCAAATCACACAGTCTGTAAATACCCAGTGCGGTCACTGAATGCTACTAGCTGTGAATCCCTGCTTCCCTTTCCAATATGAGGTCTACCACAAATTCCCTCTAGGGCTTGGCTCATCACCTTTTAGTGCCTCAGTTTCCCTGGCTACAGGACCGAAACAACTGATGCAGTCAAAAAAAGAAAGAAATTAATTTGAGCCAGATGTTTTGCAAATGGCGGCATGAATGTGGTTCTGTTAAGTACAACATTTTATTAACAGGTAAAAAAAAGAACTTTTAATTTACCATCGAAGTAGACCAATTTCTTTAAATCGCACTCAATTACTTCTTGATGGGTAAAGCTCCATTTTCCTTCCCCTTCTCTGGATCCTCATCCTTCCCATATCAAAATCCACTCTAATTCTTTTACTGTGGAGCTTTAAAAATTAGCTGGGGAGTCATAAAAACTATCCCTCTCCACAGATTCAATAGGCAGAGTAATAGAAAACAATTATCTTGAACAATAAAAAGACCAAATAACATTTGGCACATTAATATTTTTTATCAAAGAGATGTACCTCCTCATTGAAAAGTCCTGTGCAAGGCAACAGACTTGAGTGTTTGTGGCATCTATTTCTCACTCACTTTACACCATCAAAGATCAGAAAGCATCTTGAGACACAAGCTTTTTTCATAAGCTAAGCCAGCAACAGAAACTGGAGAGGTTTACTGACTACCCTTTGTTGTTCCATTGTACCCTAGTTTCCATGATACACTCTTAATAAAACAAAAAGGAACCTTCCGATAAAAATATCTCTCCATTTTATAATGTAAAATACAAGCAATTTTATCAGCATTAACGCTGATTGGCTTCCATTAGCCTCTTGCCTTCTAATAAAATTTATGATACCTTTCAGAAGCACAATTTGATAGAAAGTGAAGTGATTACACCCTGCTTAGATATCTCTCCAGCATCTATTCCAACAATAATGCGGTAATTTTATGCATGAAATAGCACAATTGGCATAAATAGTTATAATACTGAGTGCTGTCTAAGGAACCTGGCTGCTGGAAAATTAGAAAGAGCTTCACACTTTTGAAACAGGTAATTAGGATTTCTCTCCATGCTCATAGGAGGCAGACTGGAGTTTCGTTTTATATTTCATGTTTCATTAAAATATATGTGTTAAAAATAAATGTTGAATTTAAAGCTGCACAGATTATGAAAATTAAAGGTACAGCACTATTGCAAAAGGTAGAATAAAATGGGCCTTTTTAACTTCTAATTTTGAGTCTGCCAAGAGTTTTAACACTTTCTCACAGGTAAATCAGGTTTCCACTGTTTTCAAAGTGTTCAATTCAGCAATACCTGCATGCGGCTGTGGTCAGCAAGATGGAATTTTACTGATGTAGAATTATGTCCTTAAAACTAGTCAGAATTTTAATTTTTGCCTGCTCAGAAAAGTGGAAGGTTAATGATATACGAAGCTCTTCCAGATTAGCAGTTCCAGGACACTTCTCCCTGACCTACCTTCTATTTATCTTTTGGTTGATCAGGGACTGCCTACAATGTGCTTCACTTCCCTTCCCAACCAGCAGCGTCCGTCACCTTTCGTGGGGCGAGTGTGTCCCACCAGTGATCCTAATTAGCCCTTGCTTCAAGCCAAGATTTTAGTCTTGCTGTGCCAAAGCCTAACGATGTATTGTGGCTAAGCAAGAAATATACAAAACTCTTAGTAAGTTAATATTAGAGGGTAAGAGGAAAATAACAGCTTCTTTTTCCCTAAGACTGGATTTTTACTTTCCTCTTCTCTTATCAGATCAAATCAATCATTGTAACATTGAGGAACTCGGTAAGTTCCATTTCCATTTGATATGATTTGAAAATGTTGCTCAAAAATCACAGTCAACCCTTTTTTTCTCCACACAACTGTAAAAACTCGCAGAAGCTTTGTATGATGAAGTAGGTCAGAGGAAGGTGTAAATGTTTTTAAAAAATTACTGTTAATTGCATACTCTGGTATTTCCTTTTATAAAGATATTTCTTCAACTCTTCAGCAATGTTTATTTAAGGAAATAACTTATTCAAAAACTTCAGCAATGTTTACTTAAGGAAAAACTTATTCAAACCCACAAAATGCTAACACTAATTGATAAGGCTTAGAAAACTGCTTTTTATGGGAAATTTCCTTTGAACTTCATGATTTCCTCATTTTCTTTGACCATAGTGAAGGTCAACACCTTAAACTAGTGCATTTGCAAAGTGTCTCTGGTTTAAAAAAATCAGGAGGACACTTTCAAGCAAACAAATTAATTTGTGAATTTAGCAAACATCAACTAATTGCTTTAAGTTTACCTGGAAGAGACAGAAGAGTTCTGCCAAAACACAGCAATCCACATGTTTTATCTTAAAATGTTGAAAGGCATTGTTCTGTTTTGAAGTAACATTTCGTGGTTATTTCATGGAAATATGGCTACGTTATCACTTTCTAAGGAAAACAAGCAGGCAAACAAGCAAACCACACACACAGAGCAAAAGAGAAAAAAAACCCAAAACAAAACAAAAAAAACCCAAACAACAACCCAAAACCCTCAGAAACCAATCTCCAAACAACCCTTAAACTCATTCAGAATGAAGACAAGAGTGAATGCTTAGGTTAACCTGTATTAAATGTATAGTTTTATTCAAAATCATTGTTTATTTTCTCATCTTGTCTCTAAAATTTGGATATTCTGGTGACTTTACTTCTGAATTTCCTGGCTGCCTTGTGCCTGTTTTATGGGAACCTGGCTAGCTATAACCTCACTGAAAAACAAGCAAGTTGGGAATGACTCTGGCTCAATTATCACTTAGTCCTGAAAATCAAGACCTATTCATCATGGTTCAGAGCTCCCCTTTTGTGAGGGTGCAAGGTGCGTTTCAATAGACTGATTGGGAAGAAATGTTTCTTAGTTGTTTTTTTTTTTTTTTTTTTTTATTTAGCCAAGGATGGCTTTTTTTTGGGGGGGGGAAACTTCAGTGAGGAAGGAAAATAACTACCTTTATTGCAATAGACAGGGAGAAAATACTCCCTAAAGAAACCATCAGCAACGAGGAAACTTTATTATCATTTTCTTGTCTGCACTCAAAATCTCAAAAATCCAACTGAAATTAAGTACCTGTTGTACAAAGAAAAAAAAAAATCAATGCATTTAAATCAATGATAAAACTGATTGAATTCCACTGAAGATGGAATAGCTCTTCTGCCGGCAGCTGCAATCAAGAAGACACTTACCCAAACTATTCTTGGTCAGTAGAATTTAAAATAAATTTATTACAATAATATTAAACTATGAAGAAAAGGAGAATTTCTCTGTGTATTTTTATGCATATACATGACTATGGTCTGGTAAATAAATTATAACATAAGAACCTCCCAACTTTGAAAATGAGAGCAACATTTCATAGCGTTGCACTAAAATCCAACAAAGTTATCTTTTTCAGTGCCTTAGATTTCAAACTTTGACAGCTGTTGTTCTCTTGCCATCTTTAGGGTCCTCATGGAAAGCAGGGAAGATAATACCTCCAGTGCTAATATGAACAGAAATAGTCCCAGAAAATAGCCAACTTTAAAACAATATGAGGGAAAAGAATAAAACAAAGTGTTCAGCCATTCTTCATACATGAAGCAATGAATAGCAGTAGCTTTTTCCCTTTGAAGTCCAGCTCTAAAGGTCAAGCATTGCTTGCACTTGTTAATTAATGAACAATAAATTATTGTTTTTCAAGTTGTTTTCTCCAGATGTTTACATTTTTGGGTGTTTTGGTTTTTTTGGGGGGTGGGTTTTTTTGTGTATGTGTTTGTTTGTGTGTGTTTTGTTTTTCTGTTTTTCTTTTAAACTTCTCTCTGTCTCACATATGCTTCAGCACTGATTTTATCAGTTCCTGGTTGTAGGGAACAGCTTGAAGTGCTGAAGCCTGGCACCCAGCACATCTGTGCGTTAGTCTCTGCAGCTCGGCTTGGAGGGAGACAAGGATTTCTCTAGACATCACAGGTTGAACTCCAAACACTCACACTCTGTCCTGCTTGGGACACAGCCAACTTCCACTTAATGCACAGTACCTTTTGGTAATGTGCCACCAAGAGACGCTCCGGAGAATACATGAGAGCGATCTGAATTATTCCTAGGGAATAAATTATTCAGGAGATTTAGCCTTTGTTCGCAAACCATTCCTGATTACTATGAATGTGATAGTTACGTGTAAGTATTTACCAAATAGTTTATACAAACAAATTGCAGCCTATGGATAGTTCGTGAATTATTCACTTCAGCTGTTCATTCTCTGTTATTCCGTAAACTGTGCTGTGTCCCTGAAATCATATGTTCCTTGATTGGATGACTAAAAAATTGCATCTCTCTGCTCTCCCAGTGGTTAACAGAACTCTTTGGAAGGAGAGAATAACACATAACGAGCAGTAAACAGCAAGTCCGCGGTGCAGTGGCACACTAATTTTTGGGTGGAAAACCTGACTTATAAGGTTCCTTCCCTCCTTGACTACTGGCTCCTGTCTTTATCCTTCCTCAGTCACCAAAATTTATCATATTTGAAGCTAACTTGGCAGCTACATAATTCTGAATGCATGCATGTTAAATGCAATTGCCTCTGAAAGGCTTCAACAGTAGCATTTTTAGGTTAAAAACCTGCAATTCTGAGCACAGGAAACTGAGGCAGCTGTAACCCTGCAGCCCTGTAATACGGTATTGCCGTTGCTATATTGTTACTTTTGTTGTTGTTGTTAGTGAAACTTTTTCTGCATGGTAGTATCCTTTGTTCGATTACATCTGCACTAATAACGATTCTTAGAATAGATTGTTACTATTTCCATTTTATTTCCATGTCCATTCGTGACTTTATATACATATATATATACACATATGTACATAGAAGTTGTGTTTCCTTTTTGCACATAGACAAGGTTTTGAGCACGACACTGCTGAGACCCAATCTCATAACAAAGAGGCATTTTCAGCTCTATCAGAGGCAATGGGTCTACACAAAAGTGAGAAATGTCACAATGTCTGAAGACAAAATATCTAGTCAGGAGTACCAGGTGAAGGGAAATGGGATGATCCTTTGTTGACTTTCCTCAGCTTAAGCTGGTTATGAAGCTCACCTTTCAGACAGTGATAAATTATAGCAAATGTTGGATGTGAAGCTGTGTTACTCTCAGAATCTTCTTTATGGGCAACCAGTAAACAGATCTTAAATATAAAGCCAAGGGTTTAACAGTAGTATATTAAAATCTTAGTTGTCTAATTAGTATCAGTCCTGACCTAATTAGTGTGGAAAAAGAAAACATACTTCAATGCAGAAGAAAGTTTCAACACCAACAACAATGTTGTGGAAACTGTCGTATGCACACCTCTGAGTTTCGATCCCCTTTTCCTGGTGTTATCCCCACCCACCTCCCACTCTGCAGGGTCCCACAGTCAGTGGTTTCATCCTGGTGGTGCTAGTGGCACGGGTAATGGCGACCTGCCAGCATCTGGAATCCTTTGCCAGTAGGAACATGATGTTGATGTTGATGGTTTCTTCTTCTTGAGTTTAGGATCCATTTGAGGCCATTCTTACATGCTTGCTAATGCATTTTTACACCTTCCTCTTTTTTCATTGGTCTGCAGCTTCACATCCAAATGTACTAGATATGGGACGTTTTATCTACGTTAGATATTGTTTCCTCTGTTATCCCTAAAACTAGTTTCATCCAGCTCCAGGTCTATATTTCTTAGCTGACCATGAGTGAGTTTTTTACAGCCTTGCAGTCTCCAGTGCCACTGTGACCCTCCTCTTATCACCCCACACCACATTGCATGTCCCCACTTCTCAAGGTTTCTGCCAGGACTGTATTTTTCTATACTACATCATGTTAGAGTTGTAAAACCATGGTGGTAGCATACAAAAATTAAACAGAAATAGAGCAAATTAGCCATAGCCATCTGGTCATTAGAAAAATTGCAGTTACAGCTAAACCAAGTAAAACAAAGCTGCTGGTGGGTCAAGAAAAGTTCAGACAGAGAAAACCTAACAATCTAGATCTGATGCCCTGCAAACTCAACACAAAGCTGGAGGCCTGCTACCAGCAATGGCAATATGGTAGGTATTACAGGGACAGGGGCTTCAAAGTAGATGCCACCAGCTAGGAAAGGAAAAGGTCAGGACAATCTTGCACTGCTGTGGGGTTTTATTTATTTATTTATTTATTTATTTATTTATTTATTTATTTATTTCCTTCTGTTGGAAAAAGATTTCTACATCAGCGTTGCTCCAGAAATGCTTAAAATTAACTAAGTGCCTAATAGGTTTTTTGGGTACAAGCACCTCTGTTTCTGTAGCAGATACAGAGTCTCAAACTCTCTTGCATGGACAAGTTACGTACTTAAGTAAGTAAGCACTTACATCAGCAGGACGATCACCAGACTCTTGTCTGTGTTACTTCATATTGTCCAAGAGGAAAGAAAACTCATCCTGGACACCATGAAAGCATCACTTGTTAAATAAGTTGTTAATAAACTGGCATGAGCAGAACAATTCTCATAACTACACAAATGAAGGAATAACATCTTCTAAACATACATGAATACCACAGGTGACATTTCCCTGACTGTTTCTCATGGGAGACTATTCACAAAAAATGCCCTCAGAGCACAATCATATGAATGAAATCTTTAGATGAACCAAGAATAGAGCTGACAGAAGATGGTTCCTTCCTTAGACTTCCCTGTTTAATTTTAAACACTGGATCTAAGCAAGTGGAAAACTGTAAAACATGACTGGGTGAATTTATCTCCTGAAGAAGCAGAGTGTATCTGGCTGAGACTTGGGGTGTATCTCATTGTTGTAGAAAGGAATTTCTCATACGGACATGACTGCTTGCTCTTTGGTTTTTAGAGCACTGCATGTTTACAGGGGTCTCTGCTTAGGGATAATGGGTTGAATTTGAATTCTGCAGCTCACTCCTGTCCTCCCACCCAGCTTGGCTCCAGCCCCCGGTGCTGTGCAAAGAAAGGGTGCAATCTCGTATCCAGATTCATCTTGCATTCACCCTGCCTCCTTTTGCTATTGGAGTGGCACATGCCTCTTCCTCCAGCATCTGGTGGGCTCATCTGGCGCAATGTGCAAACTGACTCTGTCTTTTGTTTTCCTCTTGCTACCCCTAATAATTTTGCCAGCCTTTTCCGCATGCTGGCGATGGATGTCATAGCAATGCCTATCAGCACATAAATTAAGCAAACACTTGGGGTGTCCTAAAGAGCTTTGCAAAGTAATGTCTGAGATGCCAGTGGGGTTGTGTCTGAGCTAGGCACAGATTATTATGCGCTCAACAATAAGGCTTATACACAGCTCTGGATGAGGAACAGGAACCCGAGCAGGTTGCTGGCCATCTGAATTTTACTTGCTGAGTTATTTCCCCAGATAGAGTCTTCAGTCACAGCCTGGCAGCTGCCTCAAGCACTGCCAGAAAAGTCGCATCACTTTATTAGCATAGCTAATGCCACTGAAGATGATCTGCAGATATGGAAATCATTCAGCTTCATATGAAATTTCAACACGCCATCATTTAGGCTGTCCAGCCAGCAACACTTACGAGGACGGCTACCTGCAGAGGCTGTCCTCTCTTGTCTAGAAAGGGCAGGAAAAGTGAACTCTCACATCACTTCTTCTCTCCTTCTGTCTGCAGTTCACCACATCTAAAGTTAAAGGTATACGGGAAAATAATATCTCTGTCACTGTTTTTAGGGCTAAAAGCAAACAACAACAGCAACGAAAATATGCAGGGCTTGGCTAAACAGGAAAGAAAGATGCCTGACAAACTGCTTCAAAGAGTCACGAGAAAGGCTGTTAGAGAGAGCCCTTCCTGGTTAAAATACTCTGCTAGATCAGAGAAAAGAGGAGACAGGATTCCTACCTTAAAAATAAAAGGAAGAAGAAAGTAAATGTGCTCTCCAAGTGGAATTACAAACTGTTTTTTGTTTGTTTGTTTTGTTTTGTTTTGTTTTGTTTTCCTGTATAAATGATATTTTAACAGAACATCGGCACTTCCCGTCCCCCATCCAGCCAGTGGACCACCCAATCTACCGTGTCTGTCAGCAACAGCAGCCAAAACCAGCTGCTTCCAGAGAAAGTTTAAAACTCTGTGAGTGTTCCTAATTGTGACAGATTGGGGTGTACCTGACCCTAGGTACTGATCAGTTTATGCCCTGAAGCATGAGAATACACAGCTCTTGTCAGTTTTATCCCAGCTAGCAAAACTGCAGATGTTCTTTTTCATTTAAAAATGTGCTGAGCTTCCCGCATTCAGTCTGTAAGTCCTTTATGCTGATGCCTTGGGCAGGCCATATCTGCATTTCTGAGGGGGCATTGAATACAGGGAGACAAGAAAATGAGAAAGAGGGAAAAATGGACAAATCAATGGATGGATTCTGGATTTGCAGTAAGTCACAGCTCCAAAGCTCTCCTTGTAATAATCACATTCATTTTTTTCCAATAGTAAGACAGTGCTGAAAAAGGCAAATATGCAATCAGAAAATCCCAAGCACACAATGATGAGATTGAGGAGAAGTTAGGTTTAAATGAAAGCACTTAGTTTAAGGTGAAGTATTTGATAGAAGTGCATGGGGTTCACGTTTCTCTGCAAACAGCATAGTGACCATATGGCTAGTTACACATCCTTGGGCTGCTTACCTGTTGCTCTGTCATTCTTGGTATACGGACTGTTTATACGTGCTTGTATAAGTACACGTACGTGCACTCCAAGAGAGCTGAGGAAGTCCTCCTCTCCATATGCTAGTGTGTTACTTACACCTTTCTTTACATTAATCTGTGGGACTAACTGCCAAATGAGGAGAACTTGGGAGGGTGAGTTATCCAGAGGGAAAGAAAAGTTTGTGAGAGTCATAAACATGCCACTGGGATGTTTAGTCTAAAGAGATTTTAGGAATAAGCCAACTGCGTTTCCTCGGCTCAGTCTCCTGGTGCCAGCTGCTATAAGACAGGGTTAAATAGATCAAAATTTTGATCTGCTGCAGCAATTTCTACTTTCTGTATTGCAGAGTCCTTTCAGCTGCTACTGTGACACATTTTCCTATTTCCTCTCTGCAGCTACTATTTATAACGATGTGTTTGCATACTCCATAAGACCATATGTGAGTGTTAGCACAGCCCATTCCCAATCATTCCCATTAATGTCATTGTCACTGTTAAAAGATCAGCCCTTTTGCAAACTGATGCTTTGAGTCCCAGCTTGTGGCTTCCAAGCCACATTGGGGATTGGGGATGCTCTGGAAGACAGAAACCACTGATTTTCCTGAGGAAAGAGTTTTAAGTAAGAGATAGGAGCATATAAATTAAGACCTATGAAGTCATGCCATCAGTTTCTTTTCCCATTCAGGATAATTTACCATAGAGGCCAATTTATTCCCCTCAAGTCCATCCATCCCGCCCTCTGCCTCTCTTCTCTTCTNTCTTAGACTTACCCTTTCCTTTCTGGAGGTTTCAGGTCAAGATTTAAAAAAATCTGTTTCTGACTTTCAGAACTCCTAAATATTAAACTACTTCACATAAAGTTAGTGAGAGATGCTCCATAACTTCAAAGATTTGATCCTAAACATGATTATAAAAAGCAAAAGCCAGTTTGGAAATTATAACCTTTTCCTGAAATGTTATTTTTATTTACATATTGTAACCAAAAGATCTCAGATAAGCTAGATTAATCCTGGCTTATGAAATATTGAAGCCACAAAGGGAAAAATTATAATAGCAACCAATTCCAAGAAATAATTAATACCACCAGAAGAGTCTTCCTGGCCAGAAGGAAGAAGAGAAAATGGATTAAAATAAAAAGCATTGGAAATACAGAAAGTAGGAAAAACTACAGCAAGAGAGGAGTAGAAAAATGCCAATATATCTGGAATATTGCCATTCTCTGTCACTTTATAATGGGTCTCTGACTAAGGAGAAGACAAAAACCTGCATGCACCTTGGCTGGTTTCCTTCCCCTCAGTTGCAGGCAAGGGATGGGAGCTGCCAGGCGGTGCCCAAGGTGCTGGGGCAGAGCTGCAGGATGATCCCACACCACGCACACAGCACAGAGACCTCTCCCCATACGGAATAAGGGTGTGGGGGCAAATCAGATATACAGTAAGGACTTTGTCATGTTCTTGTCTTTTCTTTGCTTCTGGAACAATCCTAGCCTCAAGTGGGAGGTTGATTTAACTGAATCCTCTTGTTAGCTCCAGTGGGATCCTGCTGCTTCTCTGCAGACTGTCAGTCATGAAGTGCTTTGGACACTTATTGGCAGCTAAATCAAGAACTTGCTTCACCCATATCTCTGCTCAGCTAGAGGAAAGCAGAGACTGCCCGAGGGCTGTATTTCAAAAGGTAAATTCAAATGCGATGCAGTCCCATTACAGGTTCGGTGCACAACTTGAAACTGGGGAGAGTTGAAAGCCACCACTTGGTAGGGGCGAGGCGATATGGATTCAGTGTCATGGGAGAAGCCTCACTGCTTGGTCATTGCATTGTTTCGCAGAAAATATCCAAAGGCAAGTGCAGACATTAGGTGACTGATTATATTTCTGGTTCTGCTGTTCATGCAGTATTGTGACTTTGGGCAAGGCAGTTAAAACTCAGTGTCTTATACCGCCTATCTGGAAATTAGGAAAAAAAATAACAGTTGCAAACCTATGCCAATGAAATATCCTTCATAAGAACAAAGATCATTTATTGTTGTTATTATTATAATACTAAATTGAAACATTCCATGGAAGATAGGTGCATAATTGATAGCGATGACCTTCACAGCAAACTACAGACACGTTTCAAGCTAAGCAACTGGTCTATAGTTATTGATGACATGTTATTGAATTATTTATCACAGACTGAATGAAGGAAATGATATTTGCTGTTGAAAACTACAGTAATACAGCAACAATGGAAATTCTTAGAGGAGAAGCATGAGATTTTATACGCGGAGAGGATGTTGAAGCAATATGCGTTGTACATAATTTGAGGTGTGGGGGGGAGGCTACCAATTAGGCAAATTATTAAGCCTAGTAATTTAAAAAGAGAAAGAGAGGGATAGAGGAGAAAATAGGTGCATTAGCAAACCCTTACAACAGATGGCAAAGTGTCCTCAGATCCTCTAGTGGTAAAAAAAAAAAAATATATATAAACTTTCAAAGAATATTTTATATGATGATATCATCTAGAATGCACTCACTCTGAGGACTCAGAAAGCTATCTAGGAGACATTCAACTAAATTATTTAACACAGGATGACATGAAAGAATTAAAGAAAGAAATTTTCCTATCTAAAAGTTAAAGCAACAATCCACTCTGTATCCACTGTTAAAGCTGAGGGTCCAGATGGTTGCCCAATAGAATTTTTAGCAAACATTTGGAGAGATAATAAGGCCTGTAACAGTAGATAATTACTCACTCCTATATGGCTCAGTGCCCCCCTCATCTACATTTGTTTCTATAGCAGGTTTTTTGCCAAAATAAAAAAGAAAAAGAAAAAAGGAAACAGACCCTCAGGTTTCTTTTCTGTTGTCATTCTCCCTCCTCCTTCCCCTTAATTTGTAATATCATCTCTGCTACCTCAATGCAGTTGTCAAAATCCAAGTGTCTGCCATCTTGCTATCCATGGGCCAATCTTGACAAATTTCAGAAAGGTGAGCCTGCACTCAATACAGTGAAATGTGGTAATTTTGTTAGTTAAAAATAAACTAAAATTAAATATAGAATATGAATTCATTTGGGTGGTGTTTTGTTGTTGTTTGTGGGGTTTTTTTTGGGTTTTGGGGTTTTTTGTTTGGTTGGTTTTGTTGTTGTTGTTTTTTGGTTTTTTTTGTTTTGGTTTTTTTTTTGTTTTTTTTAACTCATTCAGTCCACAGGAATAAACAGAATGTGTACCACAAGGGCAAGAGAAGCTGGTGGCCTAATTCCCTACAGTAAACTGTAGGAAAACCACTGTGGTTTAGAAACAATATTTTGCAATATAGTCACACTTCAGTATAAATTGAAAGGGAAGGGATAGACCAAAGGGTTCGGTATCAGAAATTATCTCTACTCCTTCCAGCAGTTAATGGGAAAAAAAATAAAACAACAACAACAAAAAAAAACCAACACCAAAACTGAAGTCTGTTGTTCTAAACCCTTAGGTGTAAAGCCCCCAGCAGGGTTACCAAAGTCACTTGATGTTTGCAGCTACAATCTATTTCCTACCCTGTAAAAGCACTAATGTGAAATATATGTGCTATGAACCAAAAACAGTGTTACCATCAGCAAACTGAAGTGTAAAAGAGACATTGTTATACTAAGTTAATGGAGCTGTGACAGTGTCCTAGATCTTACTGTTTATTTTGATTTTTTTTTTTATTCAAACTGAAATAGACACATATAAAGTGTGAAGACACTGATGTCTTTGTGAGGGTCATTAGAAAGAAAACAAATTTTTGGATGCTGATGCCTTTCTTTTTTCCTTAATTCCGTACTGCTTATGTGAAGAGCCAATAGGTAGCAAACTTTAATTTTAACATATTTGAGGTAACAAACTTTAGGTGGGTGAACAGATTGCAGATCTGCTTTCCTCGTGCTTAGACTGAACTGAGCCCCAGGCTCAGATTCTCGGCTGGTGTAAACTGGCACTGTTTCAATTAAACCAATGGTGCGGCACCAATTTGCAGCAGCTGATGGCCTGACCCCTTCATTCTCTCACCCTCTCAGCTGCTAAGGAGCAAGAGGGCCATTAGTCCAGTTGTTAGTGAATCATCTGGACAAGACAGTTGGAAGAGGATATTGCATAAATAGATAAAATGAGAATTAGTAAAATTGGGGAGGGGAGGGGGGAAGGAGGAGGAAGATAGCAGATCTAAAAAGGGGACAGAAGACATAATTCAAAGGAAAACTGAAGAATTTAAAGAGTTCTGATATACCATTATAGTTATACACTTAAAAAAAAAAAAAAAAAAAAAGAA
>VXBL01009970.1:156149-167562 GCA_013400195.1 Aramus guarauna
ATTACTTACGTCTAAGGGCTCTGTTCACACATCGCAGTTCCACTACAACAAGGGTACAGTAGGCAACAAAAGCCAGTCCCATCTCAAATAGTCTGGAGAATGAATTTAATGAGTAACAGCCTGACAGAAAATTACAAGAAAATTACAAGATAACATTTATGAACCAGGAGTGTTGTCATAGCCTCCAAGTAAAGACTAAATTAAGTTTTCAGTAAAAGTTGGAATGAAATGTATTAATTTCTTTTATTCAAAGCATATTCAAGTTTAGATCTAAATTTTGAAAATGGGCTACTGAGTTTGTCTGGTTTTATTTCTAGGTAGATAGTCAAGCCTACTTAAATGAGGCAGATTTTTAGCACATGGGAAGAAAGGCAGCTGATAATACAGGCTATTTCAAATTACTAGTCATTTTTCAAAATTCAGGCCATAGTTGCTAATGAAAGGCAGATCACTTAATCTTAAGGTGAAGATTTAAATATCTGGAAAATTAGAAGTGAGTCCAAGAGTTTGAAAGAGTTCAAAATTACTCATTTGGGATATTTTATGGATGACTCAAATTTTTTCATGCCTTTCTCACAAATGGCTTTACTTTTACATCGGCGATTTTGAATGCATGTCAATTTAAAAGATGTTTGTGTGATGATTTGCATTTCATAGTTTAATAAACCAACAGAAACAACAACAACAAAACTTTTAACCAAGCTACTTTATTATAATTTCCTTTATTGGTGATCTCATTTATGCTAGAAAAGGTAATGAAAGCATTCTTATCTTTTGCAGCATGCAGAAAGCTCCATTTAAACTTTGATCGCCTAAATGGAGAATTTTTGTTCCTGGTTTAAATCAGAAGCAACGGTGTTCCCAGCTGTCCAGGGTAATACAACACTGGAAGTCCAGGATTTGAGTCAGATCCTCTCTACAGTTCACTGCTCATTTTGAGAGTCTGATAGATTTCATCCAAATATGGAGCTTTTTCACCCTGCCCTGCTCTGTGCTAGCCTCAGTCTCCACCTTCTCCTCTGAACCTTCCCCTGTCCTGAACAGAACCGCTGTGCTGTTCCCTCAGTCTCTCCATTGAGCGCAGCTAATCCTTAAAATTTCATTTCCAGTGATGCAAGATGAACATTTAAGAAGTCATCTTATAACATGAAGGTTTTTGCCCTTATAAAATTTGTTTTCGCAGGAAAACAAAACAAAGCAGAACTGTATAGACTTATGTTCCTGAACAGGCCTTTTCTAACACTAAAGCCACGGGACTCTTGGAGAGCTATACAAAACCTCTGCAAAAGTAGGTCAAGATTTCTTTATTGGCAGTAGTTACCTGACCTGGTTCCTTGTTTCTTTTATCTTCTCTTCATGGAGCCTCCCATAAGACCTCGATGTGTAGCCACAGAGCATTGCATTTGGTTTTAGTTCGGCAAGGTGTTTCTGTCACTGCTTTTCCTTGCTTTCAAGACAGATACTCTGCTGGGCCTCAGCCAAGGTGCAGAAAAGGATGTGACAAGATTGCACTGCCTTTTTGATTTATCTTTCCTGGCCTATTGGTTAGTGGAGTACTAATGGACACCGGTGTAAGGAAAGGGATGACAAATCTTAAGACCTGTTGGCCAGGCAGAATTGTGTCACACGTACACTCAACTTGTGGCTTGATATAAGACATTTAATCTCTCTGTACTTAAGCCCCATCTGTAAAATGGATGTCAGGACATTGCTACAGCAGGAGCTGTTGTGAGAGGGAAAGGGTGTATAATTAATAGCTGACTAGAGGCTGGATGGCAAAATTCATCGGATGGTGGGTAGGTTCATAATGAATTTCTGACCTGGGGGACAAACATCAGTGGTACTTCATTACTTTAGTCCTGGGATGAAGAGAGGTCCCTGTATCATTAAGCAGCTGGGAAGGAAGTGTGTAAATTGGGAAAAAAGAGGGAGGTGGAGAATCATATTTTCCAGTGCACTGAAGGGAACTGGCCATACTCTGCAGGTAAAGGAGCTCCAGAATTTAAAAGCAAGTTAAAACCACAGTTTAATCCATTTTCTTTATCTTGCTTTTAGGATTCTTGCTACTACATGTAATAAGTTCTGTTTTATCTGTCTGCTCCTTTTTGCCCTCCCTTTCTGCTCCACATTTGCATTCCAAATGTGAGTCTTCTTCGGAAAGTTCACCTAGATGTCCCCAAGGTTTTGATTCAAAGAGTCTCACCTGCTCAGTCTTACAAAAAATATACTTGCTTCCTAATTGTCTCTAGTTTAGGGGGACCTCAATAACCAGATTATGTACTTTCCCTCATAAATTTCATTCTCAGCACTGCCGTCTGCGGTACAAATGACTCTTCCTTTGGTGCTGGGACTTACAGATTGAGTAGCCTTTCTCCACTCTCAGATTCAGAAAGAAAGGAATCTAAGCATTCCTAATGTTATCTGTCATCTCATAGACAATAAACTTGAAAAAAAAACCAACAAAAAACCAAACAAGACAAGAGGTGTTAGAGTTGTTTGGTAGCTACCACCTGATTGTTATAAGAGCGTGGTAAGAGAATACTTCTGTACTTAAAAATAAATAAATATATAGATAAATAAATAATAATAACAATAAAAAAATTCACCCACTGCTGTTTAATAAGCAAAACTAAGTCAGTTGCTGCAAGCAGCACTAGGCAAATCAAAGCATTTCTTTGAAATAAGCAGTATGTTAACATAGGTTATATTTACACCTCGCATGGCTGCTCTCTGTCATCTGTCTCTCTGGTTGCCCTCCAGAAATTATGTAGGGTGCTGTCCTAAATCCTAAAATGCTCAACGGAGGAAACTTCTGCAGTGGGTGGCTGCAGATGAATACACATGCTGTTCTCTCCAAAAGCAGAGACCGTATTAGGTGCCAGAAAATCCTATAAGAAAAAAGAAAAATGAGCTTTTTGGGCTAGCAGAACATAACCTTAACCTTAGAGAAAACAAAGTTTTTCAGTCCCCAGTCTTATATAAATTTAGAAGCTTTCCCAAATTCTGGATTCTCCTCTGTGAAGTAGATGTTTTTCAGAGTGATACAATCCTGAGGGTTGGAAGAAGATGTATAGCTAGGCAGAGACATGAGCACAACACTGGAGCTACTTTGAAATGGTGACAAATGTCATCCCTCAGCACTTTTTTTTTTTTTTTTTTTAAAAAAAAGGAAACCTTTTCTTGAAGCCTTTGTGGATTTTTGTAGGTCTTAGAAAGTGGACTGTGCACAGTAGTATATAGATTTTCTGCTGTCTCCATATTCAAACTACAGTAATGGCTGATAATTTTCTGTCCACGGGGGTTCAGCTGATGTGGACATGATCCCTTAGGACTCAACATTGAGGTTAGTCAGGCTGAACCAACACTGGTCACTTCCTCCAAAAACGCCTAGTGCTGTTATTGGGAAACCAACCCCAGTGCATTGTTTCAGGTCGCTCGAAATTACTGCCACTTTCAAATCCAAATGTGTAACTCTGCTTTATACGTTGGCTTTTTCTCAGTCTGAAGACATAACCACCAACATAAATTTGCATTTCTTGTGAAGGCAGAGAAAAAGAAAGGAAACCTGCCACCAAGCTCTGTTGAACAACTCTCATATAAAATGGTTTTGTAGCAATAACTGATGTTGGAGATGTGGCAAAATCTGGGGTGTGATTTTTGACTGTATTGTCAGCTAATTTTCCAGTCCTATACTAAAATATATAAATTGGTTTTGTTTTTTCAGCCATTGGAGCCATGGAAGAGAGACAATGGTACATTTCCACCTCCAAGTCTCGGGTGAATGAGGTTTTGGTGCAGTTCCTAACAGAACATAAATGTTATACTGGGGTTATATTAAATAAAATCAGCTGTTCTCATTAAACCAGCATCAGCTGAACAGAATGTAAGAGCACTCCAGCAGTGGCCTTTCTTTGAGCTATTCTTCATGTTAGGGTCTGTAGCAAGTAATTACCCACATCATTACTGAAACCAGATTTAAGGTATGACTTCAGGAGGATAAAACATTTTTTTTTCAAGTTATTCCCTTACTGAAATGAGAAAATGGAATATTTCCAGGCAGAAACATGGGTTATCAGGTGAATGAGGAAAGATATCGGTAGGGGAATTTGTTAGAAGGTATAATAGTAGTAGGATTACTTCTTTTTAGTTCCCTTTTTGAAACATTTTTTGCAATGGAATGATTTGATTGTAACTCCTGTCACTAACCCCAGCTTTCTGCTATCAGATTTACCATTTGAACCACTGTCATAGTCTACATTGCTAAGCATCCTTTACTGTCCAGGTTTTATTTGTTTATTCCTGTTATTTTGGTACTATTGTAGAACCTCAACAGATTCTTATACTGTTCCCTTTATGCTATTGAAAATACTTCCTTACTCCTGACTTCTTTACCTCACTCCAAATATGTGAATGAGAAAAAAGTGAACAACTGCAAATGGTTATAGAATAAGTTAAATCTGCTAAATAAATTATATAGAAAAATTAAAAGCTGCTAGTACTCAGTATAATGCATATTTTATTATTTCCCCCTTACAATGTTGTTAAAAAATACATAACCTCTTGATGTATGTATATTTCCTTGAGGAAGGTGCTCTGTAGCTCTGAGGCAGGATAAGTAGCATGTGATGTGGCAGCTGTAAGGTAACAACATGTTTTCCCATAAAAAGCAGAGTAAATGGGCACATAAATTCCATATAAACTGTCAGCACGTCAGCTATGCTAACACTGGGTAAGCTACTGCCCTGGAGCCTCACTAACTTATGCACCATCATTTTTCAAACAATACACTTCAAGAACTCATGCAGCTCCTGTGGAAGCAAGTCTCATGCCACCCTCCTTATGGCCACTTCAGCCACCTTCATTCCTGGGCAAGGTCTGAAGAGGGATGAAATCTAGACATTCTTTTCTGTAGGTGATGTTCTCCCTGGCATCTGAAAGCAGGAGGTCTGCAGCAGAGCAGAGTTTAACCATGTTTTCTGATAAATTATCCCAGTCCAGGATTCATCTCATCTAGCTTCAGATATCTACTGAGCAGACCTCTATGTCTAAGCAAGTCACCCCAGGCTCTGCAGTCACTCGTTGCAGTTAACTGGGGTGCTGAGTACTTTTAGGGAGCAATTCATCTGATCTACTTTAGCTGTGTACTTTAGCTGACATGCATCACACCGCAAAAGAGCCTAGGGAATTTAACAGACATCAACACCTACTTTATGAATGTCTAAGTTAGAAGACATAAATCAACTCCTGAGTATCTTTAGCTCTTTTAAAATAATCATTCTGCTAAGTTACCTTAAAAAAAAAATAAAATAATAAAATAAAAATAAATCTAGCTGACTACTCTACATCTTTGGCTGGATATATGTAAGTTGAAGAACCTCATACACTTGGGCCACCCCAGCAGCCCATACCAAACTCTCCACCTCATCTTTCTTGTTTGTGGAATAGGAAATCTGCAGGCAGCTTGTGTCTCCTCGTATAGAGGGAACTGTGATCTGGAAAAGGTGGAGATAGAAGGAAGGAATTATGAGACTGATTTTGATGAACTTCATTAAACATTCAAACACAATTGTATTCTAAATGCCACACATGGTGAATAGGTCAGGAATAAGGTGCAACCTTGCTAGGCCAAAAGTTTGTGAATGTGTTTTATCAGGTCCATTTTCTGTACTACCTGTTTCAAAACCCACTTCTTGAGGTAGGGAGAAACACTGACTTGTTGACAATTTTACAGTTAAAATTTTTGTATATTGAAAAGTCTTTCTTGAATGAAAGGTAACGATATATAGCTAAAGAAAGAAGTTGGGAAGAAGAACCCCCTTGTCAAAGTTGAAAAAGACTTTTTTTCTTCATATTTTTCAGATATATTTTAAGATAGGGAAGCCATTACTCAGAAGACTTAGCCTGTAATACTGAGGCATTTACTGACCATCTTAGGTTGCTTCCTATGTTCTGGGGTCTGACACAACCATCATGAAAGACAAGCAATGTCAGTTTGAGGCAGTTAAAATTTTTATATCAACAAATGCAATGAAACTCTTCCACACTCACCCTTCCTCTTCAAGGTCAAGTGTTTTCTGTCGACCTCTTGAAACATGCACACAACTAAATTATACAGGCATATCATTGTTATCATAAATACATTATGTACTCCTATTTTCATAGTTAATGTAAGAGGGTCAGAGAAAATTTTTACTTGAATAAGGCAGGTCAGTAACCTGAAAAGGTTGAAGAACACTGCTTTAGAAACATGGACAAGGAAAGTCTTTATGACCTGATTTCCATGAACTTTAGCTGAGTTTCAAGTGCTGAGGAAGTACTTTAGTTTATGGTAGAAAACAAGCTAATCTGAAGATACTGCCTTAGTTGCTATCAACAAGCTATTCAGCATTTCTGCATGTCATGTTTTCCATGTGAGACAGATGTTCAAAAATAATTTCTTTTTAATTTAGATTGTTCAAGAAGGCATAGGGAACCACTATTATTAACAAATGAAGCAACATGGTCTGAAGCTTTAATAAAACCAAGCAGATTCATTCGATGTCTTGAGTGAGAAGGATCTATCTGAATTCATTTAGCCAAATTGAGAGCAAAGTAGCTGATGTGTCTCTGAGTCAGGTGCATTCTTCTTGTTCAGTTTATATGGTCCCTTGTGCAACAGCTCTCGTCTTTGATGGAGGTTTTTAGACAGTCTCGCAACAAAATAAAGTAGTACAGTGAAGGAGAGGAAGACAACATCATCACAGGGAATGACCACAATTCTAAAATATCCAAATACAGTCATCAGTCATTCATCTAATAATTGTCTAAATTACAATTATATCTCACTTTTAAAAATAATTTTACTTAAATCTAGTTACCTAAACAGTCATGTCTAGGTTTATTTGTGGAGTTTTTTGTTTGTTTGTTTCATTTACAGTCTCTTAGATTCCTACCTGCACACTAACATTAAAATACTCAAATCTCTTATAACCTTATGTCCCAATATCAGGAAGCATAAAAGTGGTAAAGGGGTTGTGTTTATTGCCTCCAAAACATAAATGTAGAGTCACGCAATAATCGTATTCAAAAACTCACCTTGCAGATCCTCATGATCATGTGGTGAGAAACAAACCAAAGTTACGTCCACAAAGTCAGCTTATGGAAAACATCAAAACAAGATATGCTGGTAGTATTTCCTTACGCCATGTAACTTTCTTGACATTAGATAATACAAACACAATAATAACAACAACAAAAAAGAGACAGTCACTGTTTAAGACAAAAAAGTGGTATCCATTTTTGATCTTGTTATCAGAATTGATTTAAGGTGAGATACATCTGCCTTTTTGGCAATTGGGAGGTTGATCTCATACCCCACAAAAAAGTCTGTTAAAAAAATAAAGAAATTGTGAAAGCTGGATAGACTGTCAGTAACCTTTCAGTAATCCTCATAAGAATTCTGTAAGTCATTGGCTGGTTTATTTTCATGTCTGAGGAAGTGCATGCAGGTATTAAAAATAATTAACAAAAAAAAAAAAAAAAAGGAATAAGGATATATTCTTATAAAAGTTTGTATTTGTTTGTTTGTTTGTTTTTCTTGAAGCTGAGGGGAAGGCTTGGGATGTGATTTAAGTTTTATGCAGATCTTTGGATCAATGTGCTGTGTCTATAGCTTAGCCTTCTCAAGCTGTGATCCCATCAGATCTCCTGGGGCACTTCCAGCTGTGATCCTGTCAGATCTCATAAGCTAAATAGTTTGGGCCAACTCAAGCTGCGATGCTGTCAGATTTCATCAGC
Source organism: Aramus guarauna (assembly GCA_013400195.1). NCBI lineage: Eukaryota > Metazoa > Chordata > Aves > Gruiformes > Aramidae > Aramus > Aramus guarauna. The sequence goes on from VXBL01009970.1 coordinate 163,926, forward strand.
TAAGGAGGATGGGATGAGTCAGTGCAAGAACAGAAGACTTGCAACGAACGGGTTGGATTCAAAGAACGTAGTGGTTTTGATAGCATCATATATGTGCATGATATTCCCTTTTCCTTTGTGAAGGCATTGATCTCAGGCAGAAACTCTGCATTCCCCATATGTCACACTGCTGAAAGACAGTGCTTATGAAAAGGAGGGAATGAAACTGAAGCACTTCCCCAGGTCTCATCATAGTAAAGAAATTTGAAAAGATCTTTGCTTTTTCTGCGCCTATGCTACCAGTTTCCCAGAAAGAAACCAGGGGAAAAGTATATCAGACAAGAATGGGTGATTGTGGTCCAAATATAGTTTGGAAAACAATGTGTACGTTGCTTTCACTTTGGAAGGTGCACCGTGTTCTGTGGGTCTGCCAACACCACTCAGTGCAGCTGCGTAAAAAAGGAAGAAATATTTTCATCTATGGTTCTCAGGTATTTTCCATTGCAAATGTATTAGGAGAAGACTTTTAAGGATCAGCTTTCCTTTCTCCTTAACAAAGGAAACTGTATATCCTACTGCTGATGTTATTTCATGGCCTTCACAAGCTTCTTCAAGATTCAGGTTTGTATTGAACCAATATGGTGAAGAAAACAACATAAGTGAGGTTTATGAGGTTTCATACATGAAGTGCCTGTCTTAATTTATTTTGTAATTCATTGTCCCTCATTTAATTCTGAAACTAAAGTGAAAAGACAACGAAGCTGGTGAAAAAAATAGAGAAATCATCTCTGGAAGAAAAGGAAACTATGTTTTGAAGTTGTATTCATTTTGCAGGGTTTATATTGGTATTTTTTGTGTGTGTCGATATTTATGTCCTTTTTAATAGATATTTGTAACAAAATAATTTCTTTTTAAATCATTTTTTATCACCAGAAGTCACATTTTCTTATTATATGGTGAACTTCATTAAATAGATAAGGAAAAAGCAAGGTCTTAAAAATGAACTTGATAAAAGAAGTGTACAATTTCAAAGAAAACATTAATTAAAATAAAATAGAAAGATTACAACAATAATGATATCATTTTTTTTTTGCTACACATTTCTCTTATGAAAGAAAAGAAAAATAATTTCTAATGAGGGAAATTGCTGTTCTTGAACATATTCTGACCAGTTTTACAAACAAAATCCTGTGATGAAATAACCCATCTTCATGACAAAAATTTCCTAAAAGATGGACTGGACTCAAACTACAGAAAGAGCCTCAACAGGTCCTGCTGCCTTTATGTAGTAGAAGACAAGGATCTCTGAAGGAATATTAAGTGTACCTTTACTCCATTCCCTTCTTCTACCTTCGATTATGATGTGGGCCAGAGTATTGTCTTGTCAGCACTTTTAAGGAAGTCTTACCTGATTTAAATCTAACGACTGTTGGGTGTGATGATCAGTTGATAATATATCCTGGTGTAATTTAAAAGGTAATATATAACAGTTACCCTTCAGGAGGACCAGGGTGAAACTCACCTCACCACCCCACACTGCCAAAATCCGCAGGCAGATGAGACCGCCCTCTTAGTCAGAGGAGAGGAAGAGGAAAACAGCAAATCACTTTTCTGGGCTGCTTTAGGTTGAGGCACACTAAAGGTTCTACTTTCCCTCTGTTGACTTTAAAGGGAGGCTAGAAGATTGGGGGAGATATACATACAGATATCTCTATCAGTCAAATACAGCCCATGTCTTCCTCCCAGGACATGCGCCACAGTACTGGACTACCTTTTCCTTCTTATTTGACTTAGACCAAAAGACCATGTTTCTCCTCAACACAAGCAGTTGTCTCTATCACTTGCCACTGATTAGGCAAGGAAGGCAGAAGACCCCTTATTCTGAGTAAAAAACGTGAGATGTGGTCTGACAGGGTTAGGTCCTGACCACTTTGCCTCTCCCCCTGAGACCCTGCATGTGGGAAAGGTAACCAGCTCTACAGTTCAACAGATATCTGTGCAACCATCCGGATTAGACTAAAAGGATATTGACTGTGTCCCAGCTGGGCAGCAGTCTGCCTGTAGAATCAGGCAGCTCTTGCCATACCACCCCAGGTACACTTACTTCATCTTCTCAACATCTTCTTGGCAGTCACACAGAGTAGAAACTGCTGGGTCTCTTATCAGTGTTTGGATTTTGTTTTACTTTTACATGACTGCCAGGTTGCTGTGTCATCACCCGGGAACATGCCAGCTCAGCATGGTAGCCTGTGCTCCACCCCATCTTGCACAAGGGTCTGATGCCTGGGAGTAGTCAGATTCTCTGCCCAGGGCCTCAGGGATGATAAAAGTGTTTGAATGTGGCCCATGTGCAGAAAGTTTTCTGTGTTCTGCTTATCTCTTCTTATAGACCAAAAGATATTTCCCCCTCTCCTCTCCTCTCCTCTCCTTTTTTTTTTTGTCTCCTCTGTCATCTTTGGNTTTTTTTTTTTTTTTTTTTTTTTTTTTAACTAGATGCTTAGAAATTCCCATTTGAAATGTTAAACTGAAGATGAAGGTTCTGATGTTTGTGTCAAGCTTACCATGGTGGGTGGGAGGGAGTGGGAGATGTTTTCCTCAGGAGCAAAGCCCTCAGCACAAGAGAGTGTGTCAATAGAGATGAGGGGAATCTAAAGCATAAAGGTTAGCCTTTTAAACGGCTGAAGTTAGAAAGACTGCTCTTTGTGAAACTGGTCACAAAGGGAGCAAAGTGTCTGCACCAGAAAGATTGAGTGACCTTTTCAAAGTGTTAGGTATTGTTTATTTTCAATGAGTTATGTGTGTATGTGTATGTATGTGTGTTGTGTGGTGAGCAACCGACAGATGCTGTGCAGTTTTTCCTAAACTTGCCTAGTCTCTACTAATTAGAACTGGGATGGAGCTGCATTTTGTAATTCACAGTTGAATTCTTAATTTTGAAATATTTCCTGAGCCAAAATGGACACAAGTAGGCAATGTTTCCCCCCTAAATCTGTTACCAAACAGATTCTAGAGGAAGTGTTCTTGGTTTAATTGAACTTTTCATTCCCATTTTAATTTACTTTTAATATCATATTCATGTTATGTTCTGTGATATTATGTAATATACAATGTGGAAACAAAAACCACTTCTATACTAGTAAATTATACATGCCTAGGACTGGTTTTGGACACAGAAGCCAGCTGGCACGGATCAGTCCACCTCCTTACTGGGAAATTCTTTTAACCTCCAGAACTGGGTGGCCACATCCAAACTGCCTATTGAGATTCATCCTTGGCCCGTGCTGTCTCCTGAACAGTTCCCAGAAATTGTCTGGGGAAATGTTGGTTACCTGGCACCAAAATTGTGCTAGGGACAACTCTAACAATTTAACTTTATAGGCAATTGTATTCCAGAGCCCAGGAATATTTTTTGGCACTGGTTATCTTAGAAGTACAAGCACAGTCATTAAATCCTTTGGACCGCACTGCACTTAATTTGGTAAAATACCAAAAGAAGAAGTAGGTTTTATTGTGTTTCACTGTGAGGAATATCTCCCTGGCTTTATCCTCAGATTAGCCTAAAGACTATTCACTCTGCTGGCTGACAGCTCTGGGTGATAGGAAAATGATCCCACGTGTGTCTCCTACATGCTTCTATATAAACAAAGCTTACAGTTGG
>VXBL01009970.1:174104-184346 GCA_013400195.1 Aramus guarauna
AAAAAAAAGGCAAACAAATGAAACCAAATGGAAATTGTTTATACCTTGGAGGGTTGGTATTTATGTGTTTGTTTTTGGTTTATTTTGTTTTGTTTTTTAAATAAATATTTAGTTTAGAAATAGATTTGCTATATTTAATCATACTGTTAAAAGCTAGATATAGATACAAATTAAATAAAATGTTTCATTGGCTGCAAACAATATTGTCCCACTCCAAAACCCCATTTAATTATAAATTTCAGACTATATTTCAGAACCAAATCTGACTTCAGAATATTCTGAATATCTGTTCCTGTGAAGATTTATTCCAATTATTGTTTGCTTTAAAGTACCACAGAACAAATGCAACAGAGGCAAACATAAACTTGGCTCCTTAAACATGGAGGAAAAGAGGAATGTCCACTGCCTCAAAGAACTTGTGACAAAAACAGGCAGAAATTCAAATGAAAACACTCAATTTGGACAGTCAGAGTAACTCATCCCAGTCCACACCACATCTGAGAGCAGCGAATAGTCAAATGCAATCCCCTAAGAGTACTGTATCCTCTTGCTTTTTCAAGTGCTGGTCATCATTCAAGGAGATAACTGGGTTGCTTGAAAGGGATATAGGGAGAAAGCAGTGTGATTTGCACAGGGGTAGCCCACCTTGCCTTCACAGTGAAGGCATGTTCATGCATAGTTTTAAACCAAAGCCTTCCTCACATTCACTGCATGATCCCACGGATGTAAATGCCAACCACTTCAGGGGTTTAAAAACTTACCATGCCTGAGCCGGCTGTTGCCTCCCCTTCAGGTGTAATATTATAACTAGTAACAGGATCTCTTCTGGCTGATACGGTGCGAAGTTAACAGCCAACTTAAAATGCCATCATTTTGGTAATCTTAAACCGCTAGCAAAGTAGCACTTTGATAGTACTTCTTTGACTATATCTCATATTGACACTGGAAAACAGTAGCTGAAATGAGGACAGCCCTTATCATGACAAGAGCACCGTTTATATTTTCTACTTTTCTCTCAGGGACATTGTGGAGAATGAAGAAATGATGGATGCAAACAATATTCAGGTAAACATATTTTGTATTTACAGTCCCAGAAAGGCTTTTGAAAGGAAAAGGAAAGTGTGGTTTACAGGAACTCAATGTTATTCAATACAGTTTACTCAGAGGAATATGTTCAGCTGAAAAACAAAAATTCTAAAGGTGTAGAGCAAGGCTCATACCTATGTTTTAAAACCCTTTACAAATATGTATGAGACTGTTTTTACATACTAATGTGCAGAGGAGACTGAAGCCTGATATTATTTTAGGATCAAATATTATTTCAGGATAAATTTTTCCTCCATGGTTAGAAAGATGAGAGACCAATACTGGAGAAAGATCACTGTGTTTCCTGTAGCTCAGAGGAATGCTCAAATTGTTCGGTTACTGGGAAGAATGAGACTTTCACGGAAAAGATTTTCATCTTCTCTGGGTACTTTTCTGCGAGCAAGGACAAACCTGTCTCAGGCACTCAATTCCTGAAGATCCATAAGTGTGCTTCCTCAGTAGATAGAAATACCACAAATATCCCATTCTTCTCTAGAAAGAGAGAAATACTCCACACTTCCCATATCATTTCTACAGAATCATATAATCATAGAATGGTTTGGGTTGGAAAGGACCTCAAAGCCCATCTAGTTCCACCCCCTGCCATGGGCAGGGACACCCTCCACTAGACCAGGCTGCCCAAAGCCCCATCCAACCTGGCCTTGAACACTTCCAGGGATGGAGCCTCCACAACCTCTCTGGGCAACCTGTTCCAGTGCTTCACCACTCTCACAGGGAAGAATTTCTCTCTAACATTTAATCTAAATCTACCCTCCTTCAGTTTAAACCCATTACCCCTTGTTCTGTCACTACAGTCCTTGATAAACAGTTGTTTTCCATCTATCCTGTAGGCCCCTCCAGGTACTGGAAGGCCGCAATTAGACCTCCTTGTAGCTTCTCTTCTCCAGGGTGAACAATCCCAACTCTCTCAGCTTGTCCCCACAGGAGAGGTGCTCCAGCCCTCTGAACAACTTCGTGGCCTCCTCTGGACTCTTTCCAACAGCTCCATGCCTTTCCTGTAGTGAGGCCCCCAGAGCTGGATGCAGTACTCCAGGTGGGGTCTCACAAGACTGGAGTAGAGGGGCAAAATCACATCCCTCTACCTGCTGCTCACACTTCTTTTGACATAGCCCAGGACACGGTTGGCTTTCTGGGTTGCAAGCACACATTGCTGGCTCATGTTGAGCCTTTCATCCACCAATACTCCCAAGTCCTTTTCCTTAGGGCTGCTCTCGCTCCGCTCCCCGCCCAGTGGTGCTTGTGGTGCTTGGGATTGCACCAACCCACGTGCAGCACCTTGCACTTGGCCTTGTTGAACCTCATGTAGTTGGCATAGGCCCACCTCTCNTATCATAGAAGGCCACTAAATTTGTCAGGCATGATTTGCCCTTGGTGAAGCCATGTTGGCTGTCTCCAGCCACCTCCTTGTTTTCTTTGTGCCTGAGCATAGTCTCCAGGAGGATCTGCTCCATGATCTTGCCAGGCCTCGAGGTGAGACTGACTGGCCTGTAGTTCCCTGGGTCCTCCTTTTTCTCCTTTTTGAAAATGGGGATTATGTTTTCCCTTTTCCAGTCAGCAAGAACTTGACCATACTGCCAGGACTTCTCCAAAATGATGGAGGGTGGCTTGGACACTTCATCTACCAGTTTCCTCAGGACGTGCAGATGAATCTCATCAGGTCCCATGGACTTGTACACCTTTACGTTCCTTAGATATTCTCGAACCTGGTCTGCTACAGTAGGTGGCTCTGCATTCTCCCAGTCCCTTCCTTTCTGTGACCAACTATGTTAAGCAGCATGCATAACTAACTTCCTCTTACAATATCAGAGAGCTTTGCTTATGGATTGTCACTTCAAATTTATGCGTAGCCTATGTTCTAGCTGATGTGCTGAGCATTACACATGCTTGTCTGCTTCTGCATGGATATCGGGAAGTAAAAATACTCGAAGAGAGGAGGAGGCAGTGCAAGCAGCAGGATAGCCAGCCCACCATTAACTGAAGTGTGAGGTGTGCCATCAGCTGAAGAATGAAGGTTTTCCTGAACCCTCACATGCAGGACTTTCTGTCGACCCAGAACAAAGTTTTAGGAAAGATATTTTGTTCTTTTATTTTGTTCTGTTTGGAATTTCTGTCAAATCCATGCACTCTGAAGCTTTCCAATGAAACTTGTGATTAACAATGTATATATATATGTATGTAATTATGTGATATTTAACAGTTTAGATGTAGCTCTTCAGGAGTTCAAATGCTGTTTGCATGACAGGGCTATGTAATGTGATGAGTTGTGGTGTGATGGTGGTAAGATTTGCTGGTCAGCCTGAATCCATATCTAGAAGCGAGCCCAGATTGCCTGTTTCCAGATGCTGGAACCTTACTGCACTCACAGCAGTTAATGGGGAAAGAAACCTTGGACTGGGAAAGTAAAAACTACTACTTCATGGGATACTATGAGTGAAGACAAACCTTCTGTGGATTAGTTTTAGTAATGAATTCTCTCAAGAACAGGCTGCCTCAGGAGATTTCTGGTAAGTTTTCTTTCTAGCTGTGACTAAAATACTTCAAGAAAAAAAAAAACCCACTGTCTTTCCACACAGCTGTTTTTACACTTTCTCTTGAAACCCCAGACAATGCCAGGGATTGCAAATGAGAGTGAAAGTGGGAATGCATATCAGAAGTACATTACAGAACTGTAATGAGGTTTTATCAGCATGAATTTGGAGGAGCTGGAGTGCTTAGGATGCAGCAGAGCTGTGGGGATAGGGCAACATGTGTTTCTGTTCCAGTGACATTAAAACCAGGATCTCTGAACAAAAACCCATGTGGTGAATGGAACTCTGTATACAAATGATATTCATTACACCAAATAATGCTGAAGCCATTAGTCTGACCTTTAGGAGATCTGGGTTTAAAGACTTCCTTGTGACTTCAGGCTAGATCACAATGGCTACGTCCATATTACTAGGTTTAAGAAGACCAGAAATATTTTCTGGACAGCGAAACTTAATCAATTACAGCATTAAATTGTTACGAAAGTCTCCAGTCTGTTTCAGGCACAAGAGGTTAATCTCAGCCATATACATCCAGCAGCCAAAAGCCAGCAAAGGAGTGCCAGTGCCAGACTTCTGAGGCTGTATTAAATAATTCAGTGTCTATTGTTTGTATGTTTGTTTGTTTAGTTTAAAGCTTTTCATGTCATTTATAATCTTGCCTCTGAAAGCTCTGGTTTTACTTTTTCTCAAGATGCATCTGCCTGATCCATTTCTCGTCTTGTTCCTAGGTTACTTTGTCTGCTTCCGTGACTTCTTTGGCGTCTTGATATTTTCCTTGAACTCTGTCTCAGTCTTGAGGTTACGCTGGGGCACTCTGGGATCTCTATCCATGCCTTTGCAGAGTTGCTGAGAATTAAATTTCCTGTTGTTTCAATATTGTTCACCTTTTCTCCTCCCTATCTTCAGAAAAAAAAAAAAAAAAAAGTGATCCTAGGCTTGACAATTCAAGATTTACTTGTAATTTTACCCCACTCACCTCTAATTATACTCCTGTGATTACTGAACATACGAAACACTATCCCTTTTTCACTTTCAACTGTAGTTTTTGCAGTACCATTCTGTCTTTCTTATAGGCCTCTAGGCCTAAGTGGCCTTGGCGTTTAATGTCTGTCAATGCTTTATCAGGATCTGAGGCACTGCTTTATGCCACTTGAAGAACATCATCTGGTTCCCCACCACATGCTGACCAGATCAGGTCCATCTCAAAAACTGTGGTATCATGACTCTCCCTTTCATTTTCACTGTTTCAAGACAGAGATGGATGTTCATGAGTGACTGCCTCTTGAAAACTGGTCTAGTGATGAGACACTTCATCTAGCATGTGGGAAACACGTTCTGGGTTTACGTCAAGCAAAGTCTTTCCACCTTCCAGCTCCTGGATTTTTTCTTATCCCTCACATTTATGAGGTGTGAGGGTAAGATGCAATCTCTTCTGCTGGAGATGGGCCACTGCAAGGAAAAGCATGAAAGATTCAGGACACAAGAAGCCAAGAGTTTAGCTCAGTGATTAAAAGCAACCTATAGATGAGAGAAGCTCTTTGTTCTGGGTCTCTAGCTCCTCTTCCTCAGCTAGTCTCACTTTAAAAGGGAAAAGTGAGCTGTGCCAAATATGTAGAAGTGACCCTTCTCATAGGATGGTTCTGGGATGAGGATCTTGAGAAGAGAGACAGAGTGACCCCTCTTACAGGGTCTCGAAGTCCCTGTGTCCTGTGCTCAGACCCTCAATAGACAAAAAATGACTGAAATGTCAAGCCTGCCTGGAAGAGCTCATACACAACGTAAGCACACAGTACAAGGGAGCAGGACAAGACTGAAAACTGACAGGAGTGAGGGATGCACACTGCAACAGCCAGACAATTATGATTAGTGTAGACAATTATGATTATGATTTAGCCGTAGGATCCCCAATAGCCATTAACATGATACCACATTTTCCTGACAAAAAAATTAAAAGAGAAAATTCAGTGGCTAAGCAACAGTGCTGAAACCCAGAGGTAAATGTTTGCCTTGAACAGGGCTGTAAGCCACGCGAGAGAGACTAATTAAATGAGTCTCTGGCCCTCAGTTATGTCAGAAATGAGAGAAAAGGAGTATTGGTTNATTCCAGAGTGAAATAAGGTTTCCAAGGTTTCTGTTGTTTGCAAAGCCAGCTAAAGGAAAGAACACATTTCCCCTTCTTTCTCCCAAAGATGGAGCTGTTGCAAAAGAAGAGAGGCTGTTTGAGCACACAGGCACACACAGGCACCCGCACACACACAAAGTTCTGCATTCTGCAGCAGGACTTCAAGGCTTCTCCGAAAACACAACTGCTTCCTTTCTGTACGGAGAAATAAAAATCCGTATTATTATAGCAGCTGCGTTATTGCAAAATTCTACCAAAACACAACGACTGATATTAAGTATCTAACCCCTCTTAATTGTCTATTTCATGGGCTTTAGATTTCTGGATTGCTAAAATAACCATCTGAAGACAAGACTTCGATTCATTTTGTTTTATTAGTATTATTATTTCCTTACAATAATAATAACACTTTACACTTATACAGCACTGTTCAGCCGCAGATACAGACAATAAGGACTGGATTGCTGCTATTATCTTATCACACCCCACAAATGAGAGGGGATAGAAAATTCTCCAGGAAGCTGAGGCTGGGGGAGAAATTTCCTAAAAAACTTGAGGCCCGGGGGTTATTCAGAGGGAGGGGTAACTGACTCCATGACATCAAGGTCAGCAGCTTTGGGGAATTTCTTTGTTGATAAATCTTTTCAAAACCTACTGGCGATACAAATTTCATTCGAATGTTAAATAATAATAGAAACTTTTCAACAAAGTAATCTGAGCAGCCTTGAAGCTAAGAATTTGGGCATCTGGTTTGATTTCTTCTGAAATTTATGTTCTAGTTGAAGGACAGCTGGACAAATGTGAAATTGGTGTTACTTAGGACACCAGACTTCACAGCCAAAATGTCCTCTCTACTCTTAAAATTTGTGAATAAATGAATGATCTGGTACTCCTTAAGCCACTCACTCATGGATTTGGTGGGGGCTTTCTAGAAGTTAATGACTTTTGAAACAACAGTTGTTTTCAATTGCATTTCAGTTCAGAAGTACATCCGTGTTGTTGGGAGCAGTGCCAGGGAGTGCAGCTAGTTCAGCCCCATCTGCTCCTTGCTTTGCAGCTGAGATGAGACGAGAAATGCAGTGACTTCAGTAAAGAAAAGGGAAAGGGGCAGATGACATGAGGATAATATTTCACTTTTTGCTGTGCATTCATATGGGTTTTTATGCCCAAGTAAGCTACAACCCACTCACGTAAAGAAGACAGTGACAGCAAGCTGATTAGATGTGACATTATTCATTGTTGTCCCATTATCACATTCTCCATTATATGTGGGGCAACTGAGGTGCAGTTTAATGCTATCTAACTCCAGATTTCTATAATGTGGACAACTGAGCTCATAATCTCTGACTTCTTTTAATAAAACAAGGAAAAAACAGGCACTTTTAGGTCATGGTTTATTTGCAGTCTTAACCAAGAAATGCCTATTCCTCTGCACTGTCAATTGGAGAACAGTAGATCACTCAGGTGAACTCCATCTGTGTGTTTACACACATGCTTGTGTAAACTCTGTCACATGAGGCACAGATAGCCTCAAGTACGACCACTTTCAGACTGTCCAGAAAGCAACAAGGTGAAAGCCAAAGTCAGTCTGTGTGGGCAAGGGCAGTCAACAAGAAATTGCTCTCTGGAGGACATGATCACTGTTGTGCAAGGTGCAAGACCCGTCTGCATCTTCTCAGCTGCAAGTAAACTGAGCAGTGTCACACAGCAGATCCATGGTGAAGTCAGGAAGGGAAACCAGGACTTGACTCACAGGCTTCTCATCTAATGCTCAGTCATATTTCCTTTCTTCAATGGGTTGACTCAGTAGCTCCATGTGCCATCTCCTGCCCCTGACAAAGAGAGCAAAACTTACTGCAGGGACAGAAAAAGATAATGCAAACCACTCTGCCTATTTTTAAAAATAAAAACAAAAGAAAAAGCATGCTCATTTGACCTGGCACATAGCTCTTCCCTTCAGTGCTGCTATTATTCCCATCTTAGACTCTTTCCACTTTCTCTCTTGCCAGCAGGAAAGAAGTAACACAGACATGTTTTATGCCACTGAGACAAAGAGGTATTGATCCTTTTTGCCTCTGGAAAAGGTTTCTAATAATTTCCAGATATATCGTAGATTGTGGTGCTCCTATCTTTAATTAAAACATGACACAGAATAGAAAGCAATTATTCGTGTGTGTGGGGGGGGGAGGAGTTGTTTTTTAAGTGTAGATTCCTTTTTTTGTTTTAATGGGCTGTGGTACCTGATCAAATGACTTCCAAGTTGAGCACACAATATTTGCTTTTGTGTTTGGTGTTCATGATATTTAAATATGGTGTTTAGCACTTCATATTCAAAAGATTTCATCATCTGTGGCTTGTTAACTCCCTTGGCCAGGGAAGTTGCAGAGAAAAAAAATCCTCTGTCCAGAGAAAATCTATGCTTGGATCAACAAAACACATTACTCTGTCAGCATCACCCCTTTACAATGACTGCAGTAACATCCCCATGCACAGGCCTTGGCCCTGTGGATTTGGGAGATGGCTGTTGACACAATAAAAAGGATAATATGAACTCAGAGTGACCCTCTTTCCGCACAAACTTTTTCAGGCAGAAACAGAAGTGAAGAATTGACTTCTCTATTGCTGCAGTCAGATCAGACCTTCATTCCAGTCAAAATAGTGTGTAAGATCCTCAGCTTAACCATTCTATCGGTAATAGGTACATACTAGTGAAATGTGGCATCAGACATTGACTCCATTATACGTTCTTACGATGGTGGCAAGTACTATTGCTTCTGGTTTACCAATGAATTGCTAAGGCTTCGCCAAGTCCACTGTGGAGGAATAGTTAGAGCAGGGAACTGTTAAATCTCTGATTGAAACAACTTTTCCAGAAATTCATCCAGCTGTTATTTTGGGGTTCCATGTGCTGAATGGTGGGGTTTGGGTTTTAACCTGGAAAGCAAAATATGACATGAGTTCAAGGTACTTAGGGTACAGGTAGAGTTTAATATTCTCTCTCCTTTGTAGAATAAACAAACTCTGTTAAATGCATAAGGTCTGAGCTTTTGCTGTGTCCAGCACATTAATTACACTCCTTTCCAGAACTCCAGCCTCACAGGCATTTAAATTTATGATTAATCTTTTCAGGAACACGTAGAAATTGAATCAAAGAAGCACTTTGCAAAACAAGTCTGTACAAAATAAGTGGTTCTCTCATTAGCAGTACAAAAGAATTGCACTGTGTGTTTAGGAAGGAGCAGACATCTCTGTGCTGTCTTGCCAAATTCTTTGGGAATCCATGGGGGCCCTTTGAGCACTTACAACCTACCACAGATTCAACAAGACCTGTATGGTCACACCCACTTGCACAAGTACAGTGGTGACCTACAGGGAGAAGGAAAGACCGATGCTCCAAGGCTTTTGGTGTTTAAGAGGCTTTTGGACAATGCCCTTAACAATATGCTTTAACTTCTGGTCAGTCCTGAATTGGTCAGGCAGTTGGACTAGGTGATCATTGCAAGTCCCTTCCAACTGAAATAGTTTAATTCTATTCTATTCTATTCTATTCTATTCTATTCTATTCTATTCTATTCTATTCCACTTTTCATGTGAAGCACCTACTGCTCTGTCTGGGTTCTCACATCCAGGGCATCTTCAATCCCTGCCACTTCATCTTTTATATGTCTGTAAGCTTAGAAAGCAGATTCATTTTCTTGGTTGAATCTCCCCTGTTTGCACAGAAGATGCAGCAATTTATTGTCACAACCCCTCCCATTGCAGTGGCTACAAAAATGCTGTGCAGAAATCAAAATGGAGGTAAATATTTTCCATTTTTTTTTTTGTCCTAAACTGTCCCAAATCATAAAAGCAAGGCAGTTAAGTAATTTTGCTAATATCAATGGGGAGCTGCTGACTTTAAAAACTGAGGTTAGAGTATAGGAGTTGTTATTTATTAGCCCAAGATTACTTCATTATAGAATGTTGGTTGTCATGCTATCAAACCCGCCATTCTTGTGGGATTTGAATAACATTTTCATTTTGTTATGGTGGTGACAGGAAAAAATGCAATGATTGGTGCCTCTATTTACTCGTACATATAACATCAACTTGGATATTCTCCTAGAAATCTCTCTGTATATATTTCCATCTCACATAAACACCTATCCTTTCTTTTGTACCATAGTACCTTGTATATTTTATTCAATAGTAAAATTAAATATAGCAAAGGTTTCAAGTCTTGTCTTTCTCTGGTTTTTGAAAAGGATGACAATTTCATATGCCTCAATGATTAGTCAAGTGATGAGTGAACTTTCATATACTTCTGCTTCAGATAAATGTTGATAAACACCCAAAAGATGCTTTTTCAGAGTTTACCTGAGCTAATAGAATCTCTTGAGTCTGAAAATTTTATCTGAAAATGTCTCAGGAGCAGAGTTGTCTCTTGAGAATCCCACTAATACCTCCTGCTTCCTAAATCAACAGGAATTAAAAAAAAAAAAAAAA